>WYDI02008855.1:0-15933 GCA_009867235.2 Psittacus erithacus | reverse complement strand
GGGGCTTGGAGCAAGCTGCTCTAGTGGAAGATGTCCCTGCCCGTGGCAGGGGTTGGAGCTGGATGAGCTTTAAGGTCCCTTCCAACCCAAACCGGTCTGCGGTTCTATGATTCTATGCCAAACTGGCAGCTGCTCCTCACCCCTCCTAGAATACACAGCCAAACCATCTCCTTTTCATAAACTGCTAAAAATCTCCTCTGCAAAACACAGCCATCTAAATGTAAAGAACAGTTAAGCCTCCACAGACTGGCAGCAGGTACAGCTGTGCTGCCTGAAAGATTCCTAGCACTGACCTTGAAATCTCATTTCAAGGAATGGCTTCTATTATACAGTGAGCAGAGCCAGAGGCTCAGGATTAGCATTTGTACAGCATCACAGGATTTCAGGTGAGTTCCTATGGGACAGCCCAAACCTGCTCAGATCCAAGAATATGACTGAAATCTCATTACATGATTGCTGGGAGCTGGAATAGATTGGGGGGTTTTGCTCCAGATGGTTTGTTTTCTAATATATATTACAATCCGTGGCTTATAGAGTCAAAAAAGGAAAGGAAAATTTTCTGTTCAGGATCCTCTCCCATCAGAATGGTCATTGGGAGTTCAAGGAATCTTCTTCCAAACATAATATCAGCTGCCAATTTTAAAGGCTGCTTTTCTTTCATTAAGTTCTGAATACTTTCCAGACCTTCCAGACGGATTCTCTTTGTTTCTTCAGCAGCAGGGAAACAAGCAGGAAGAGCCCACAGCATCCCAACACAGGAGCACAAGCCTGTACACCAGTGGAAAGCATTTAAGGTCCACAAGCAGAGCATTCATTATAGATCAAACCAGTCATCTGTTTCACCCCCACTATGGAAAAGTCATCACAAAATACCAGCTTTGAGAAGAAACCTAATCCAGTGACATGGAGGGACTGTAGCAAATGAACTCGAGAGCAGAAGGACATGAGAGCAAACCCACTACCTCCTCCAACTTTATGTAAGAAGGGATTCTCTGTAAAGAGACTTCAACATCCCCTTCAGAGGGGCCACATCAAACAGGAAGGCAAAGAAACACAAAACCCAACATTAACTCTGCAGGAGAGCTGGTAACATTCAGCATAGTTCAAGGGAAAAATCTCAGGGCATCACACAAAGCAAATAATCTGTGTTTCCCTGGAGTGTAAGAGGAGGGAATAAAGGGAGGAGCTGAGAAAAAGAACAAGGTAAAATTGAGTTACATAGATCATAAAAGGAGTTACCCAGCAATGCACCAATAGTGGTAGAAAGAGGGGCAGCATCAAAAGCAATTTTGATCTTTCCTCTACTGGCAAAGGGTATATCTGAAGTACTAAGTGCGAAACATATTCATCTTCTACGAAAATATAGCAAATAAACTGAATACAGTTTGCCCTCGAATCAAATCATTACCACAGTGATTCGTGGTATAAAACAAACTGGTACCTCTCAGCAACATTAAAAGCTTCAGAGCTCTCTCCCCATAAAACAAGCTCTCAGTAGCTTCCTCTTTCTCTTTGTATCTGTGCAGTGTGGCATAAGTAATAAAGACTTTACTTAAAGTCTTAGATCCACCTGGCTAAGTGCCTAAATCCTAGAGAGATGCTACTTTTCCAAGGCAGCATTTTACCACCAGCATGTTGATAAGATAAGTAGCAGCAAGAGCCACAGGCTATGAGCATAATTACACTAGTGGATTCAGAACTGAATCAAATCCAGCCACTCAGCACAGGATCCCTGTGCTAGCTATCTGCTCTCTCCTTTGTACTCTGTCCATTTGGACTGCAAAATCTTTGGTTTCTTACAGAAGAGCTCTTGCATCCAGTACTATGCAAATGATATAATACACATGAAAAATAGTCCCTGTTTGCCTAGTTCATAACATGTTCTGGAGACAACAGCAGCATTCTTGTACAGGGCTTCTCATCCTTAGTTATGCAACCTTAATATTAATGTTGCTTTGTCCCGTGGATTATAACCACAAACCTCTAGACCCAGAATAACACCCTTCATCCCTCTTATGATGGAGAAGTGGTCATAACAGTCATGTTCCCTACTTACTGGACTATTAATCTTCAAATAGAATCAGCAGACACAAAGGAAACAAACCCCTTCAGTCATCAAGAGGGAAGACGAGAGAACAAAACAGGCATTATAGGTGCGCTGCAGTGCAAGAAAGTCACTTCCAGTCTATCCTGACTTTTGAATGCTTGACTTCACAAATTCAGTGATGACCTTTTCACGTTGCTCTGCACATTTAATCTCCATTTTTAGATCACTCAGCTGATTTCCTTCTCAGGAAGGCTTCTGCAGGTTAGAACATCAAATGGACATCTTATCAAATTGTAAGTTCAAATAAACAGTGTTAGTCACCCTTTCAGCATACAGAGATTTGTTAATTCTTATGTTTTGCACTTTGCACAAGGCAAATATCCACTATGACATCCAGCTGTAGCATTTCCTGGCTATTGCTTGGTTCATGCTACTGTCAGTAAGTACCTACCTGGGCAGAAACAGCAGAATACACATGAAACTAAACCAAATACTGTCCTGCCAGAATTTATATCATGCTTTTGGCATGGATTCTTGGCCAACACTGAGAAAAGTGACAACCATCCTACACAATCTCTGCACCTTATCTGCTGAAACCCATTAGCCTTCAGCAATGCAGTTAAATTAAAATGCCCCAATTTTTTTTCAGTAGAAAAAAACTACTTCAGAATTTGAGGTCAAATCAAATGAGTTTGAATTTAAAAAAGCAAAACAAAAAGTTACATTTCTACAGTTGTTCTTTAAAGCACCACATCATTAGGTTTCATTTCCAGACTTGTTTGAAACACCCCATGTAAGCCGTGGCCAAGATGGTGTTTACACACAACTGCCTGTGTGTGTAACCTATGCACACGAATACTTTCAGTATCACATCAGTGTGTCTTTCCTACATAGGAAATTATAACAAGTTTCTCAATTCCCTTCCCATGGTGCTTATGCAATTTGATACAGGCAAACATGAGCAAGCTCCACCACGTGCTGAGATGACTAGAAGCTGCAGAGGATCATTGGTGAAGCACTAATCTCAAGCTAGAAACCCTGCTGAGAAGCCAAGGACAGCAGCTTAGGGTCACTGCTGTGTGAACTGAGTCCCACAGCTTTCAGTTGTTTCACCAGGGGCAAAGACTGCCTTCAGAAGGCAACACAGACATTGTCTCAGCAATCTTGACACTAGTAGTAAGAAGAGGCCTACAGCAATGTGGTTTTTCCCCTCCGTTTACAGAGACCAATGCACATGCAAGGTGTGGAATACCTTAAGATTTTAATGAACAACAGGAGTCATGTGGCTCCCAGTAAATCAAACAGACATTTCTGGCAGCTTCACAGGGAGCTGGAAGGAAAAGACATTCTTCACTGAATCAACTCAAGCATCAAATTCCATAAACTGTTGAGAAGTGGCCCCCTCCCTCCAACAAATGAAAGTACCTCAGACTTGTGTTTATGGCGCAAGACTACACTATAAGATGTATCTTATAATAATAGCTGTGAGAATTAAACCTACCCTGAGCTAATCTTGAGTGTCAATGACAGCATTCAGTCTTCAACAGGAGCTTTTGCTTTTGTCTCAAACCCACACCCCTTCAAAACTCTGACACTCAAAAGGTGAAGGAAACACGAGGATTCAGCTCTAATGAGACAGCATTCAGTAAATCCCAATTAACTATTTGTATTACAAACCTACATTTAGCATCTTTTATCAAATTCAAACCATATTTTTAATCAAAATGTATTACTATGAACACTTCAGTGATCAGAATGGAAGAAGAAACTTTATAAAGAATTCCAATTCCACTGAGTTACTGCAAATCCACAGCAACTATAAAAATGACTGGATTAAAAATCTACAAGGTCATACAAGAGCTATTTTTATACCCCAACAGGAGAAATGGGAGGGTGGAAAACTTTCTTTTTGCACTATTCCATCTCCAGAAAGGCATAACCATGGTTAAAAGCTTTAGTGGTTTCCAGCATTTCAAAGTAAAGAACAGTGACAAGCCAGCAGAGTCTAAAGCACAGGACCTGTGCCAGGAGTCCACTTCTATTTCTGGCTCTGTCTCTGGTGGGCTTTATGACCTTCAGTAGAGCTACACCTCCACTTCAACCACTCCAGGACCACAGGGAAGGAACTGCCTTTAGCTATGCCCCAAAGGGACTAGATGTGGTTAACTTTACTGAGGGCGGTCAGGGCTGCACAATATAAAATGGCAAGGGCAGACAAAGGTAAGCTACCAGGCCTCCTGGTTTGTGTTGGAACATGCAGCTCCCACCTTCAGCTAGTATAATTAACATCTTTCAGCTAGTATCATTAGTATCTTATTGTTTTGTTCTCAGAAGCCAGTAACAAAAACTACATCTTCTGACTTTCCTGACTCATTCCTTGTCTTTCAAGCAGAGTGTAGTTGCTACTGTAAACTGGAATTAGTTCTTCATTTATCTAGTTCTGAACTGCTAAACCAAAGAACAAGGCTTAATTCCATTCCTTTCAGGTCATCAGTAGCATTTAGTGTATTTAATTTACAGGACCAACCCTGAGCCTGCATAACTGAAATAGGTCAGGATTTAGCCTGTCAATTCTAAGCAATACATGAATAATCACAGAAATTAATACCTCAAACATTTGGTATGAAGAGAGATGCTCACAAAGATCAGTTTAATACAATTTAATTTTCCAGCATAGGTTTTACCTTTAAACAAATAAAGCCAAACCAGACCTGAGCTTATTATACTTACATGCACACTGAACTATAAACCCCATCATACTTCTTGTCATCTGGCTGCTACTGAGTCACTGAAATGCTGTAAATCACCTTCAGCAATGATTAACATAGAAACTGTACTTCATTACAACCATACATGAGAACACCTTGGAACCTTTTTTCACCATTTCACATTTGAGCAAAGTCAAATGAAAGCTTAGAGAATGTGATTTTAATTTCCCTCTCCCCTTTCCTTCAGAATACATCACTGTCAGCTTCCCAAGAATAGCACACCCCAGAAATATCCCAGCCATTCTATTATGGGCTCAGCTGCTCCATTGACAGGGCACAAGGTAAACATTAAGTGCTCTGCATCAGAGATGTATTTATAGAAAATTACACAAAATAAGCATGGCAAAAAGTCCTCACAACTGTGTTTTCTGTAACACTGAAGCATATAATGACCAGTGTTCTCTGCATGATCAACTCCAAATCTAGCAGTGGCAGTTCTGCGTCTGTGTGCTCTTCCGGACACTGGGATGCCAACACTCACCTTGGCCTACACATGCTTCAAGCAGACAAAAGATACAGTGGAACTTCACCAGTGTGTTCCTTAAATACAGCTAGCAACGAAATCATTCCAGTACTAAAATTTTACAACCTTTTTTAATTAATACCTATGAATTTGGAGCTTCTTTTGAGAATTGCTGCATTCATCTTTGAATAACAAAGACTTTCTCACAGCCTACTTAATTTGGTTTAGAAGTGCTTGTATCAAGATGGTCTAACAATCTCTTTCTTGCTAAATACTCCCTACTATGTTTCACCATAAACTGGGTTTTGCTGCCCCTGTGGTAATTCACTTCAATGGTAACCAGCTCATCCCTCTGACATGCTCTTCTCCCACACTAAAAATTCCAGAATTTTCCTTCCACCTGTAGGACCAACCTCCCATAATGTATTTTTTTCCTGTTGCAGCACAGCTGTGGTTACTGTTTCATGCTGCCTCTCCGTCCCTTAGATACATAAAAGCATCTTTGTACCTCTTCTGCTAGCCTGATGCACCCCTCGAACCTATTGACTCCCAGTCTGCAATGGCAGCTCTTCACAGATCAGCTGCTGCCAAACCCAAATGGACTTCCATATTCCCTTTCTAATCCATCAACATTTCCAACCTCTCTGAAGCTTTCACTCACCTTCCTCTGGGTACATCGCGGATATCTCACATGCATCTAAAATCCTAAACCACTTCCTTGTCTGTACAAGCATCCCATGCAGGTTCATTTCTACCATTATGGCTGGGTTCATGTGCAAAGTGCTACACCTGATTCTCCTAAACAACATTTAGATTGAGCTGGAAATTTTAAAATTACCCTTTTAAAATGGAGAGAAATCTCAAAATATAGACTAAAATACGTTTGCTTTACATCTCAATATAAATTGGTATTAAGATGTACAGTTTAGCTCAGGAAACCCAGGCAGTCTAAATACAGAGGGATTTTTTTACTAGCACTGATTTCCATTTCATGCCATCAGGGCTGCTCTCTGAAAGCAACTAAAAATTACAGAGAGGAAAAAAGTATTTATTCTATCAACGCCAGTTAGTACAGACAGGAATCTTGGATACACCTGACTAATGAAATACCGAGAATGGCAGTTGTGATATTAACTAATACAGAGTTTCCTTCTCTCCTTTCATATGGTAAAAACCTGGATTTTTCTACACAGATAAACACTGAAGTAATTTAAGTCTTGTGTCATTTATATATTTAACATTAATTTTTCTTAAGTTATTATTAAAAAATAAAACATTCAAATTTAATTATCATTAATTCAATCATTAAAACCATTTCCAAGACAAGAATCTATATTTCACACCATGCCTTTTTACAAAGACAGGAAGAATACTCACTACGCTGCTATATACTACCTGTGTCTACAAAATGTTCTAAGATTTGACATTTTGAAGTGTGTATGGAATAAATTCTGAACTTGCTACTCCATAAGAGTCTTACCTTCCTTTTTTAACAGATAACTGAGTAATATGTCCTCAAAGTTCAAACAATTCTCATAGGAAAGTGCTTTCCAGCCTGTGGATGCAAGCTGCCATGGCAACAGGCACAGTGACTACAAAGGCTCTAACCTTATTTAATGAATAAAATGGGGAAAAAATATCATGAGATACTATAATAAAAACCCTGTATTATAAATCTTCTGGGGAAAAAATAAAGCAAGCAAAGGACTCCTCTTCTCCATTTAATGATACCTGGGCTGGCAAAAAAAACCTCCAGTTTACCATCAAGCCTTATGTCATTATGTTTTGGAAAGCTGTGACTCTGCTTTTCTTGTGTCTAAGATTCTTCGGCTTACAGATAGTTAAAAGACTGGAAATGAGCTGTTTAGAACCTAAGGATAATGGGTGTTACCAATGTGAAGCAGTAGCAGCAAGCAGAACAGGAGGATAAAAGCCAGTAGGGAAAAAGGCAGTGAAGAAAAAGATGGATTCGGCCATAACAGCCTAAAAATAGATTTGCTTCAATGAAGCACAGATAGCAGAAAGGATCTACAGAACAAACAGCTCCATCTAGAGGTTAAAAACAAGGGATATTAAAGCAAGCTGACAGGTAAAAGGTTCTCAAGACTTCTTAAACATACGCTTTAAAATGGTCTGCAAAATCTCCCAGTTAAAATTAAAAATGGCTTCAAAATACATCATGTAAAAGTCACCCAATCTTTGAGAACCTAAACGGGTTCCAATAAAAACAAACTGAAGACAAATCTTGAAATGAATAGAATCAAGACCTGCTCATTCATATCTTCAAGCTTCTTGCATCTCAGTGATAGGACAGTGATTTGTTTCAGGACAAATCCTCAGGGAAGTCAGTGCATTTTGCCAGTTTTCAGTGTGATCAAGACTTCCCCCACCACAGAATGTGAATCAAAGAAGTCAGTGTTCCAGCACCACTTCAACAGAAATGCAGACCCATGTTCAATAATGAGCTGTCTGTCATGGGTTCAAGAATGAAAACTTCCTGCACTTGCAATACTGCTCAGGCCCTGATCCTTCATACTATCATTCTCCACTTATTTCTGCAAGAATCAGAATGCTCCTGTAAGTTGTTATATGCTCCAGAGCAAACTCTATTTTGCATGTCATCTTTCAAAGTAATTCATCATAATCATGTTTTATGCCTGCAGGGAAACAATTACTCTGTGTTTTAGGACAAAAGTCAGGTTTCAGCACTTTGCTTAAGAAACCACATCAGGCTTGGGTAAGAGGCAGGATGGGAAGGAACCAAGCCCACTGCCTGCATTGGCAAGCACTCTGCTACATCTGCAACAGTGCATGTGCAGCCTCTGGCTGCCTTCCCACACTAATCCCTCAGTTATAACCCAATAAAGTTGTATTTGGCTACCCAGGACTCTCTAAGGGTCATTAGTTACCTGGCCAACAGAACAGATCTTCCCTAACATGCTCTCACTTCAGTAGAGAGCTTTGAATACGGGTGGATAGTCATACCTCCAACTCTTCCTGCTTTAAACCTTATTTTCTCCACTTTACACCAGTTCTGGTCACACTCTATGTAAATTCCACAAATTACAGTAACATGTAAAGTCATCAGGAATATCCACATGATCCCTCCCAGGCTGTATTTTACCTTGCAGCCTGCAAAAAATCCTATCACCTAAAGGCATTGTTTCTTGACCCTGTACTGGATGCTTCATAGCTGCACCTCACAATGCAAGCTGTGACACAAAACAGAATTAAAAAGACCAGAAAACCAAAAGCAAGGGGCTGCAGCTGGAAAACGGTTGGGTTAGAGCTGCCGCACCACTGCTTCAGAACAAAGGCACTCTTTGTTATTCACTCCATGCTTCTGGGAACACTGAATTCCCTCATGGTGTTTTTCCCACATTTTCTTACACTTTCCCTGTCTTCATCCTCCTTCTCAAACACTTACCCCTCTTTTCCTCCCTCCTACGTTGCTTTTTCTATTTACCTGTTGTAGAGCTATACTTACTAATAACATTCCTACTCTCTACTTATGTTCTTGATTCTATTTAGCACCATGAAAGGAAAAGCACTGTTTATGACAGACCAAACCACCCTTTCCACCCCCCTTAAAAAATACTAGCATTAACAAGCCAGAACCAGCGAAACAACTAGCAAATCCTTCTATTACCATTAATAAGTGATTTTTACAAGCCCAAGCACTAACACCTCTGAAGAACAGCCCATTTTGTGCCTTAAGTTTAATTTAGAAACTGAGGCAAGTGCGAAAATACCTGTCCAAAGGACGCTGCGCAAACCGTTCCTGAAAGATTTCTACAACGTAACACAGTAATTTCCCCATTTGAAATAGTTCTGACAGGGACCTTGCTTGAAATACTATGCAATACTGATCCATGGGCTGTATTTCTCTGAAAAGTGTTCCATTTCTTTGAACACACAATCTCCAATTTGTTGAGTCACACACACAGAGTCTCTTTAAGTTCTGAGTATCCAGAAAATCCAAACCAGAGCTTGCATAGAAGTTGCTGCCAGAATTTCCTCCCGATTATTTATTGTAGTTTGAATAAAAATGTATGTTTAGGATTACTAGTTTATATTCATTTGCCACAGCAGAAGCAAGCCTCATTTTGTTTTTAATATAGCATTTTAAATAACGCATTATGAATTCCTAGGAAGCATGACTGAGCATTACAAAAATACTGCCGTAAGCTCTGGAATAAACTTCAATAATTTAACCCTATTTTGACCTCCTCCTAACATGTACTAGCAGAGAGAAGTAAGGGCCTTTCAAAGTAGCTGTTCAGACACAACAGCCCCCTTTTCATGTGGAAGTTCACCTATTTAATGCCAAAAATAAACTCACTACCTTTCCAGTGTAGCAAAGCACATACGAGGAGCAAGGAAAAGCGAGCTCTTTCTGTTTCATTTCTCCTGTTTTCTACTCCAGCATCCCCAATTTAATCATCTGTATCTCAAGGCATACTTCAAAGTCATACTTCAACATAGTGACATTCTTCCCACATCAAAAGAAAACACTGGTTTCCAGCATGAAATGAAGAAGCAGCAACTAAACCCAACTTTTTATTTGCTCTGAATATCAAACAGCGTACATCAAAAGTGTTAACACTTTGTCACAATCCACCTTGCTGACCCTACTTTAAATTGTGTAACAGTGAAAAATAAACCCTTCTATTTCCTTTTGTATGCCAACACACCTCTGGGCATAAGCCTAGTCTTGTTAGTCTAATTTTGTAGCTCTGCTGTGAGATCCCCTATTTCACACACAGATTTTGTGTTGGGGTAAGCACAGTTTCCTTTCAATCCCATTGACACAGATAACAGGAAAGGGAAAAGGATGGATGATAACACAGTGTTCTGCAGCAATCCTAGTTCACGCAAACACAACTATCAGGACCTAAACTGCGCTTTCGCTTAAACCTGCTTAATGAGAATAAATCAACCAACTAGGAAGTTTTATATTCAAAGTACTCCAACAAAAAGAAGCCATAGCCTGATTTCTCAAGTGTTCATTTTCAGTGTTCTAAATTAACTAGAGAGACGGCACCAAGACACCAAATTCACACAGTATTTAGATGAGGCTATTAAAGTTCTTCCAGAAAGTAAATATAAACTTGATCTAGGAAAACAACTGATATTTCTCTGGCTTTGTAAATGTTTTGCAGGCCAAGATAAGCAACCTAACACTAAGCTCAAAACCAAAGAAAATTACTTCAAATGCATCTGTCACATCATATAATCACACATAAATCTCTTCACCAGAAAGTATAACACTATTTTTTCCATGAAAGCCAACTTCACATTAGCCAAGTTCAGTTTTGAAGCAATTCCTGTATCAGAATTGGCAGAATCTGCCCCCCCATAATAAAGCTTGACAAAGGAAAGTTTTATCATCACTTACTCTTCACTGACAGAAACCACGGAAGGATTCACTCCAAACAGTCTCCCTATACACACTTGCAAAAATTGATAGTTGGAAGCCACTGAACTGGGTTTTTCCAGGCATCATTTCCACAGAGTTATAGCTTTAAGCATTTGGAAATCGGCAATAAACAAAATCATTACCTAGTCTTTTAAAGACACCAAAGTATTTCAAACTTTATTTCTAGATGATAAAGACTACAGACCTTTGCTACAGTGTGTATTTTGGATTCATATCTTTAAGTCAGAAGAAAATCATATTTGAACTCAGTTTCCTTTAAACTGATTCAAGTAGAGAAGTTCTCAGTCTGTTCCTTACCAGAGAAGTAATGAAGAACTAAAAATGAGATCTTTGCTCATATGTATGAATAAAAGCTTCTCTTCCTCATTTCACAGGAAAAGAGCACATTATGGGAATACACTGAAACCATGTGACACTAGAGATTAAAACTGGCTGATGCTACACACCATTTCTGAAGCTTAGAGACATTTGGTACATCTTAAAAAAGAATGCAACTCCTTAACCCTTCAAAACTAAAACTGATGATTCAAAGTACTGTTAAATTACTGACATACAAAGCTACTTGTCACTTTGTATTAAAAATGCTTCTGTATGTGACTATTGTGAGACTAAGAAAAACCACAAAAATACTTACATTGCATTTACTTTATCTTCTGGGCCCTGAACTTGGCCTGTTACAGTTCCTTGACTGGTGTTTTTAACCCAGCCAACCACTCCTAACTTCGCCGCTTCCTTTTCCGTGTACTGATTCACAAAATAATGAAAGAGGACAGTCAGTGCCAGCACATACACAACACATATCACTTAAACCCCCCCTTTCATTTTCATAGTTTCATTTTCATAGCTTTAAGACCTACACTTAAAAACCCATGATGATCATGCTGAGGCATAAAGATGATCCTGTCAGCTCTGAAGTTGCAGCAGAAGCAGCCAGCTTTTGAACAAGAATGAGATTTCACATATGCATAATAAATGTGAGTTAATTCCCACTTCCATTTTCACAGGTTTAAATACTTTTCTTCAAAAAAACAAAATATACATATGACAGCTCCCACCAAGACATTACACTGCTCACAAAAGTCATCTTCCTCTGTCACAGGTGCATGCATAGAAACCTACTGATGGTATGAGGCTTTTTTCATTTACAGAGGCTGAAGTCTTGCTCCCTTATTTAGAAACTTCCAAGTTTTCATCACAAAGAACTCTATTAATAGCACACCACTCCATCCCCTTGTACCTACTCTATTCCTTTCTTTAGTTCCTATCACTGCTCATTTTCCTCTTCAACAATCAGTGTCTAAACTCATTAAATCTGCTACATGTACAAACTTCAGGTTTTCTCCAGTTTCATTTTAAATCCTTTCCTCCCAACTTTCACTTTTAAAATTCTACACCAACTGCTGCACTACTATTAAAAAAAATAAGGTCATAATTATACTGGTTTTCTAATATTTTTTGCAATACCACAACAAATTACAATTATTTGCCCAGCTATTCACTTCTTGTGATAAAACCAGGAAATTCTAAGTGCATTGTTTTTTGAGGTGTGGACTGGGGTTTTTTTGCTGTAATACCCAAAACAGTACACAGATACTAGACGTGCATTGGCAGCCTATTTAGACACCAATTCTAATGCCAACAGCCAAGCTACAGGTTAATATGGTTACATTTAAAAACACAAAACAAATTTCAGGGTAATTTAGCCAATGAAAAGGCATTACTAATTATGAAGAGCATTTTTCAAGAGGATTATGAGCAGTTTGCCCACGCTAACTTGTCCAAAAGCAACTGTTAGGTCCTATATTAAGTGTAGTCCACTATTCCCAGACAACAAACTGCTCTTATTTGAAATGTGTCTTCTTGTTTCTTAGGTTCCTGTGAAATTCAAAACTACCTGCTGCACATTCAGAGCTGGAGGAGACATCCAGCAGGAATACGAGCCACAGACTGCATGCTTGTAGCACACTGTTACCAGGAAACACAATGAGGTTTTTTAAATACAAGTACTATAATTGCAATTAAAAAAGATTAAACTGGAACATATTGCTCTCTATCTTCAACCTAAGCTAAGCTAAAAGTACTGTAACCCTACGATTTCCAGGCACTAGCTTTTCCCATATCATGTCCCTCCCTTTACAAATTCTTTTGCTGTGTGACTCTGCTTTACTCAAGAGTTCCAGCCATTTTCAACTTAGTGTCTAATCTTGTATTTTCAACGAGATTTGTTTCTGTTATTGCGAACTCATAGTTATATCCACAAAGCAACACTCATGATTTGCGAAAGCCAATACATTTATGTGTTTATCACAACATTGTTTCAGAAGCCAGCATCAAGAACTTCAGACTTAACCTTTCTAAAGATCAACCTGTTATAATGTCCTTGTGGCTGTACTGTCACAAGAAACCCAAGCACAACCTTTAGGTACTACACAAACAAGCAACACATCAGTAATCTTTTAAAAATGCATTTTAATGTAACAGGAAGATAAACCAAGTGTATTTCCCCCCCTTTAAACCCACTTGCAATACCCAGCCTTCTAACCTGGAACTCAGAGTTCAGCTTGGATATATTTACAGTCTACCGACCTGCTGCTGTATTTTTAGCCCTGGAAATACTATACTGTAAAGTAGAGCCAGGAAATCAGGCATTGCCTTACCATCCTGAAACAAACACCTGGAAAACAAGGAAAAACACAGTAAAACAGTTTGAAGGAATGCCACTTCTGGGAATTTCACTTCATACGTATGCATTTTGTTGTACATCTAAGTCATCTGCGGTCATTGCTTACAGAAGTTTTAAGGAGGAGTTACTGAATTTTAACACTGGCCGAAGCCTATGGAATTTGGGTACAAGCTGGTCTTAAGCCTCCCCCTCGGCAAGCTATCCTCTCCATTAACGCAGACAGCACATGCAGCTGCAATGAAGACGTTACATTAAAGAAATTGCCTTTGACTTCATTTTCACCTCTCAGTTTTGCTGCCTAAACCGGGGGAGGCATTTCCATATAACCGCGCTGACAGAAAGTTCTGCTGACAGAACATGGCA
This sequence comes from Psittacus erithacus, assembly GCA_009867235.2. Taxonomy (NCBI): domain Eukaryota; kingdom Metazoa; phylum Chordata; class Aves; order Psittaciformes; family Psittacidae; genus Psittacus; species Psittacus erithacus. The sequence goes on along the minus strand of WYDI02008855.1, from coordinate 2,169 downwards.
CCGGCCGAGCCTCACACTGCGGCCATAGCTACCCCTCATTCCGCCGCCGCCGCCACCTCAGCGCATGCGCGGCCCGCAGCTCCCGGCGCCCCTCACCGCCCGCCCCGCGCCCGTCTTCACCTTGCACTCGCCCGAACACTTCATAATCCACCGACTTGAGCGCGCCGGAGGCCTTGGCCACGGCGGACATGGCAGCGGCGCCGCCGGGAACAGCCGCTGCTCGCTGCGCTCCGGACCGCGGCCGAGCGGCGGCGCCCGGACGGGAGCGCGCAAGGATCAAGCTTCCCGCGTTCGCGGTCGCCTCACGCCGAGGGGGCGGTGGTGGGGGGCATGAACACCCCCCACACACACACACCGGGGACGGTCCATGAGGGACGCGGCCCCGCGGCGCTGAGGGGACAGCCGGCAACGGCGGCGTGTCCTGAGGAACGCCGGGCCGTGTAACGCCGTGAAGGTGTTGTACCTCGTATATGAGGTTAGGAAAGCGTTAAGAGAACAAAGGTTTGAACGGCGCTGGCTCCCCGTTCAGGGCTGCTGCAGTAGGCGTCTGTGCCCAGCTGCGCTTCCCCATCTCAAGCATCAGGTAACCAGCATTAGCCTTTTCCAGGGATTTACAGAATTATTAAAACAAGAAATATTTTACATGCGTGGCTGAAGTGGGGTAATTTTGACTGATAAAATGGGAAGGTAAGCAGTTGAAAGCTAAAACATACGGGAAAAGCAAGGCCAGCAAGGGGCTGGGCTCCTCATCTGGCACAGCATGAGGTGAGATGCAAGCTCACCAGGTCAGCAGACCTTCAGTGGTTCCTCTTAGCGCTCCAGTTTTCATAGCAAGCCTTTCCAGAAGCACTGACATGTAATTTCTTTTATGTAGATGCTACACGTGCAAAAATGCAGGGCAGAAATTGGCTGTTTAATGGGCTGAGTCTCCAACCAAACACCACAGAGATTTTTCTTTAGCGTTTTCTGTGTGCTTGCAGTTTAATCCCCCCTCATTTGCCTTTCCTGAAACATCCAAGTGTTTTCAGCAGAATCCTACAACTTACAACCAACTTCAGAGGATGAGCTCAGCCTTCTCTTACCGACACATTAAAAGCAGGTGAACTGTGACTTTACACTAAAACTCAATCATCTTACATGCTGTCTCCATTAGGCAATTCCCTCCCACGCACCACTTCATGTCCTAGCAGTAATGCAACATAACCTGAGTTGTTTATCTGTTTGGATCTCAAGACAAGAGGGCTGCTAATAGATAGCAAAAACTGAAATTGCTTCCTGAGCACATCAGTTAACAAGGGAAACAACATTCAATCCACTGCATAACAAAAATACTCAGATATTTTCCCAGTATCATGGGAATAGGAAGAGAACAAAGTTTCATCGTTTGCTTTAACTGCAAAACACGTTAAACCAAACCCTTGCCTTGGCAGGGGTCGTACCTTCTGCTAGTGTGGCATCAGCACCATTTTGTTTCTAAGGAGGAGGATTCTACAGAAGGAGCAGAATGCAGCGCAGACTGAAACTCTTCTGTCATTTGCTGCCATCTATCAGCAGTGAAGAGCAAGACAGGTAAAAAATAAACGTACAGTAGAGCCTGTTTACAGTACAAAGCATTGTAACACAAGCCTCTAAACCAGAGCTTATTCTGCTATGATTACACTGTCCTATGTGCAGATTACAGTGCTGGCAGTGTCAGTCTGTTTTAGCAAGAGAATCTTCGACGTTTCAAGTTGAGTTCTCGATGTCCCTCAGTTAGGCCTCCTCCTGTCTGCACTGGCTCATTCTCAGCATGGGGGCCCATTCCTGTGCCTGTCTTTGCAAGCTTCCAGGCTCAGAGATACTCTCATCTCTCATCTTCCTATTGTTATTGTCCTTTTTCTGACAAGTCAGTTTAAGTTTTTTTCCTTTGTTTGCCATAAGAATCTTTTGGCACTCTCCCTAGACAAATACAAGTTTTTCATTATTTTCACCATACAGAGCCTGAAGAACTCCAGAAGATGATACCGTGAAACATCTAATACTTTACAGTCAAAGTAATCAGTCTTAGCAATCAAACAGTAGTCAAATTCCCCAAGTAACAAGAGAGCTTTATCATATACTATCTTTAAATGGTTTGTGTTAGAAGGTTTGTGTTTAAAGCTCCTCCAGTTCCAACCCCTGCCATGGGCA
>WYDI02008854.1:0-12013 GCA_009867235.2 Psittacus erithacus | reverse complement strand
TTGAACACTGCCAGGGATGGGGCAGCCACAGCTTCTCTGGGCACCCTGGGCCAGTGCCTCAGCACCCTCCCAGGGAAAAACTTCAATCTGCCCTCTGTCAGCTTATCTCACCTAACCTCTATCATGTCTTGTGGGGGTGAATTGGGGTGGTTTTGTCGCATTCAGCTGTCAAAGTCATGCTGAACCTGGCGCTCGGCACCAAGTTTCTTTGTTTCCTGTTAGAAAGTGGATGTCTGCTCTGAGGTCCTGCCATGCTTTGGGCTCGTTGAAATTCCTGTGCTTTGATGCTGGAAATAAATATGCTTATCTGCAATTGGTATGCTCTCAGGGAGCACAGGGATGTTGTATCACATCATAAAGTAGGAATCTTCATGCTGAGAAGTGCAGATAGGATGTGTGAGCTGTGTTTCTGAGTGTTGGAAGCTGTAAACTCCAGACAGAGCCTCCTGGAATAGCGTAAGGAGCTCTTGAGTTTGCACGTGGGCATCTGGGTCGCACACAGTGTTTGCAGGTGTTCTGAGCAGTTTGGTCAGTGCTTCATTCCGCTTGACTTCATTTGCATGATTGTAAGTAGGAGAGCTCAGCTCTTGCTGGAGAGTCTGTTCCCAGCAAACTGCCACCCCGCTCGGCCGGGGCAGGAGCGCACACACTGATGTGCTCCCTTTTGCCTTCAGAGCGACGTGGCCCATGGAAGCGCACCGTCTGCATTGTCTTATTTGTACTGTGAACTGCCGTGCAGGCATGGAGACAGGGAAAAATGACTCGTGTGCTCATTGTCCATGGGAATGTCTCTGGGAAGAAGCACAAACAAGCTCTCCATAACCTGGGTTCTCAGTCTGTAATGCAAAACTGGTGCTGGGTAATTGGAGTTGTGGAAAATACCTTGTGGTGATGTTTAATGCTTGAGAAACATAATTCATCCGCTTTGAAATATGGCATGCTCCAGAACTGTGGAAAAACTGCCTATTGTACCAAAGTTTTTAAAGATGTCATGGTATTACTTTATTATAAAGCCAGCAGCTAAGGCATTAATAAGAAAAATGTCCAATTTGTACACTGGCCTGAACCAGATGACAGTGTAGCTAATGCACGATGTTTAATAGTCTTTGCCTCTGCTGAGAAAATGACAGAAATATCTTTGGTGTGCTTCCCATTAAAAATCATCCATTCTGAATAACTGCAAAAAGAAAGAAAACTGTTTACTTTCTTCTTGCAACCTTTCCTACTTCTCCTTGGAAAGAAAAGTTTTGCTCATTCCTTGCTGTTCTTGTAGCCTCTCTGCGGGGTACTGGAATTTTGTTCTACATTTTGCTGGCTGTGATTTAGTGTATATTGAAATCAAGGGGTGGGGCCCTCATTTAGTGGCATCAGGGCCTAGGCCCTGCAGCCTTTGGCTGCTGATGTGAAGCTTCAAATCAGCGTAAGCTGTGCCTTGGAACAGGTGAATGAAATGTTGCACAATCAGAACTGAGGAGCCAAAAGCACATGTTGCAAAAATTTGTTCTCCAAGAGAACTTGTGATCATTGCATCTGCCTTTTTGAAGCTGTCCCGAGGAGGTGATTGTGTAATATTTGTAGGTCAGAATATACTTGTGTGTTTTCCATGAGTGAGCCTGAGGCACTGGTGCTCCTGCTGTGGTTTTGTGGCAGCCCAAGAGGGGACCTCACCAGTGCAGGTGGGAATCACGGAATGGTTTGGGTTGAAAAGGACCTCAGAGCTCCTCCAGCTCCAACCCCTGCCATGGGCAGGGACACCTTCCACTAGAGCAGCTTGCTCCAAGCCCCGTCCAGCCTGGTCTTGAGCACTGCCAGGCATGAGGCAGCCGCAGCTTCCTTGGGTAGCCTGTTTCAGTGTCTCGCCACTGGCATGGGAAGGTACTGTGAAGCTGGGTCTGGCCATGGTGTTGGTGGCATGCTGTCATCCCGGACATAGTGGGATGCTATGGCCGAGATGATGGCCCTGGTGCTGCAGCACTCCTTGGTGGTGGTGATTCTGCCTTGTGCCAGCAGCTGAAGCAGGGAGAGATGCTGCCAGCTCAGAAGGGTGGTTCCTGCTGCATCCACCAGATAGTGAGGTCTGTATGCATGTGTGAAGGGTTAAATTGCAGCTGACACCAGTGTGCCGCCTCTGCCCCAGGGCCAGGAGTTGAGCTGCCTGTGGCCCCCTGGTACTTGTCATAAAATGTCCTTGTTAGCAAGGTTGGGATCTTGATGTGTCCCTGTTTTCACAGGGAAGTCCTTGGAAGGCCAGACCTTTGCAAAAGCATCTCCCTGTTTCTGTAACTTCTGTTTTCTATAGCTCTGTTAAGCCAAGTGTGTTTCAGAGAGGAGTCACCAAAGGCAAGATTTGGGCGTCAGCAGATTGGGAGTCCTGCTGTGGAGCAGCCAACCCTGCCTGAACATGAAGGTACCAGAGGAGAGCTTTTAATGGTGCAAGTCACAGCCACATCCCAGCAAGTTCACCCATGGACCAGCTCTGCTGCTATTTACGCCGATTTGTGTGAATGCAGAGTGTAGCCTTTATAAACATTCTTATTGCCAAATTAAGCTTTTCCCCTTCCAAAGTCACCTCAGATGACTCTCTTCTCTACCTCGCATGGAGAGGTTTGCCCTCTGGGAGGGAGAGGCGTTATGGGTTGGGGCAGCAGGAGGGTCTGTGCGGAACCTGTGGGTGCTGCAGCCTTTGCAGGTTTTCTTCCTGCTTTCCCTCTGTGCTGTGGTGCAGCAGCGGGTGCTTGGGGGCGAGTCTGTGCTTTGGAAAGAGCTGGTGTGTGGAACTGAACTGCTCAGCTCTGGTTACCAGAATGTTTGTTATTACGGGAGATGCCTGATGTTGCACTATTGCATGTGCTCCTTCTGAGAAGATGCTGTTTGTGTATGTTTAGCTTGCAGTTTAAGCTCTTGCCCCTGCTCACAGACTAAACAAGCAGCATTCTCTAAAGTTTGTAAAGCATCACAAGTGCAAAGTCCTTGAAGCTTCAAATACCCCTACTTAGTTTACTGAGTTAAACACTTTTTGCTTAGAAAAGAGGCGGGGTGCTTAAGGCTGCTGGTGCAGCTGTGGATGTTCCTCAGACAGCCACACACCTGCCTGCCTTGGGAGCATTGGAGCATCGCTGCCATCGACCTGGGATGCAAGTTTCCAGGCAGCCCCTTTCCAGGCATTGCCTCCTCATTTGTGGGGTGACAGGAGAGCTGCCACGGGCAAGACAGAGGGGTCTCAGGCTGGCCACCCCTCTCAATGGAATCAGTCAGAAAATCTAACAAAAGGGTTTGGAGCTGCAAAGAACCTTTTCCTTTATCCTTTATCTGGGACATTGCCTCTAGATCTGAATTTTCCCCTGTTCTTTGCTTGTGATCTGTCTCCTAAGTGCTGGTCAAAACAAGGAATAGCTCAGACTTAAAGGTGGGTTTAAAGCATCAGGCATTGGGTGCAGACTCCAGCCTCCATGGACCCGTGGTGCTGTGAATTAATTCCCTGCATGGGTTAGAGCCAGTTGTTTCCCATTGTCCTCAAGGTTCCATAGATGCTGGACAGGCAATTGCATGTTCTCAGTGAGCAGGGCAGCCAGGCCCTGCCACAATGTACAGGCCATGGGCAGTACCAGTGATAGGCACGTGAAGAGTAGCTTCAGTAGCAAAGTCCTTGTGAGAAAGCCGGTGTTCTGTTTGGTGGATGGGTGTATGGAAATCTGTCTCAAGTGCTGTTTGTTATTGGATGTGCTCAAGGTCTCTGTTGTGAGATAGCTGATTCGGGCTGTGTGCCTGCCTCAAGCAGATGCCAGAGAGGGCTTTTTTTTTTCCTCCTTGAATCTCAGCCTACATAAGATGCACAGGACTGACACATGAGCGCACGTGTTCAGCTAGGCAGACATGGCATATCCAAGGCTGACCAGCCTTGTGCTGAGAACATCATGGAAATCAGCCAGGTAGTTTTGTTGACATTGCTAAAATAGTTTCACTTCACAGCACCAAGGCAAAGCTGAAGTGAAGAGTAAAGCAGAGAGCCAGGAGTGATGAGGCAAAGTGGTGCGTTACCTTTTGTGGTGTTACTTGCTGTGTACTTGTGCCCGAAACCAGCCTGTGCACTGAGCCTGGGTCATGAAGCAGCTCCAGAGCAGTTCCAGTGTGATGTGCTGAGCTGCTGTTGAGCACTGGAGGTTGGCAAGGAGTGTCTTCGCATTTGTTATGTACAAACTGGGGCTGGTGCCCAGTGAGTTGACTTTCTGGTGTGTTTCTTGCCCAGCTATCACTGCCTGCACTCGCTTCTCAATATTCACTTTTAAGTTCCTTGTGGCTTCTCAGCAGCAAAGTCCTGGTGCTAGCCACTTTCATCCTTCGCTGGAGTCCAAGATGTGCTGTTTCAGACTCATTATTTGGCTACTCTTTACTCCATCCTTGCCTTCCAGATGGTGATTCTTGTTTCACTGGGTCAGTGGCCTGGGAATAGAGTTTTGGGGGTTTTCTTGGTATTTTCAATCAATCATGTGTAGCACTGAAGCTTCAGTAGTGTACAGCTGGTTTGTAGTCGGGTGTGGGGCTTGCCGGCAAAGAAACTGGTGAGCAAAAGTCATATGGCTGGTGTTGGGAAGACGAGAGGTCAGTCAGTGTGCAAACACACTTGTTAGGAGGGCAGGGCATGGTGAAGAACACACTTAGCCCCCTGGATCTGAAATGGTTGACTCCTGGTTTGTCCCTTTTCCGTGTTATAGAAAGTACTTGCCCCTGATGTTTACAGATGTTTCTTAATGGTTGGGAGTAGGGAGAGCTCCTGCAGTGACTCAGGGGCACTCTCTGACTTTGTTGGGTTTTTGTTGGATGGGGATAATGGCATGGCTGGGCTTAGGAAGAGCCATTTTGAGAATGCCAGATGTTTGTGTCCAGCGCTGTATTTCTGAGGCCTCATACAGCAGCAGGTTGGATTGCAGGCCTAAACAGAAATGGCTTAAATGTTGTATAAGCCTGTGCAAAATTCAGCAGCATTTTGCTGGTGCTTAAGAGCAGTGAAATGCTACAGCAGTTGAGGTGGTTTTGCTGTGTGTGGTGGTTTGTAGGGTTTTTGTTTTGTTCTGTTTTATTTTGGTTTTTATCCAAAACAGCAGTGGTTCTCCAATGTTAAACTGACTGAAACTTGCAACTTCTTGGGAAACCACAGATACTCTTCTAGTATGAAACTGAAGCTGTGGCGGAATGAACCCGGCTCCTAATGTTTCTGGGGCTGACTGGGATGTGGAGCTAATGGCAGCGGGCCTTCCAAAGGGATTAGAAACAGTGCTGTTTCTAACCCAAGGGATATGGGGTTTGAAATGCAAATGTTTTGGCTGCCTTCCCTGTGCAGTCTCATGTATCTACTGCTCTTTTGCCTTAGGTTATGATGCCCTGAGCTATTCTGTGGAAAGTAATGACAAATGGAGCGGGAGACAGCTACTGCAAATGAATGAGGAGAACACGACTGATGTCCCAGAGGAAGGAGGGCAGCCATATGTCAGAAATTGCACTGAACCAGGTAGGAATGAAAGTTACTTCAGTCTTACAGTTGACTTTCTCACCTCCAGGTGTCTGTGTTGGCATCACCTTTACTGCCACAAACTTGTACTTACTAATTTTTAAGTCAATAAATATGGATGTTGTTTTCCTTTTGTGCAGGCACTGTATGGGTACTGCAGATTCCCTCAGCTGCCAGGGCTCAGAGGAGAACTTGCTGTCAGCTGGAATGCAGGACAATGTTTAATACATAGTAATAGCCAAGTGCTGAGATCATAAGCAGCATGTTTTCTGTGGTTCTTGCGTAAACACTGCGTGCGGTTCTAGCAGTGGGATTTGCATAGTGATGATGTGTGTTAGTAGGATTATTACCTGAGAAATCAGTAGGTAGCCATATATTTAGTGCAAATACCTCCGTCAGCAGTGGGCCAAAGAAACCCACTCTTCTATAGCTTGAGGTTGGGTTGATCTGCTGATGAGAAATAGGGCTTAGTTTGCAATGTGGCTTTTTCTTCAGGGAGGGACCTTAGCAGGGTCCTTCTCATCTCCTTGACTTCTTGTGCTGGGTTCAGCTTAAACCACGACACTCCTGTTTTCATGAAACTCGCGTCCCACTTCCTCAGGGATCTGCCTGCAGCTGGGGTTAAGGCATGCTGGGCTGGTATTTAACTGTAGGAGAGGAGCTGATGTGCTTTTGAACTTGCCTTCCCTGAGCCGTATGGGGCTCTTTGTCAATGTTTTGTACTTGCTCTGAAAGAGCCCCCTCTGTTTGGAGGGGTATTTCCTGTCCCTTAGTTAAAAGGAAAAACCACTGCCAAGCCTGTTCAAAAAACCTTTCCATGGATGACAGAAAAAAAGAATAAGATAGGGAGTCTTCAATTTGCATCCAGGCGATTGCATTGTTTTTATTTCTATCCAAATAGACCTCATTGTAATAGATCACTTTTAAAAGAGAAGTCTTTATAAGGACTTCTCAGTCCTTTGTTTTCAAAGCAGAGCTTGGATGTTGTTTCCTCACAGTTCAGGGAGGGAAGGGAAAGGTGTTCTGCTCTTCAGGACTTATGTAGGTTACACGTCCCAAGAGAAATTGCAACAAATACAGTTCTTGCTGTGCTTCTCTGCCTGCAATTTTTCCTCCAGTATAATCCTTAATAACAGTTCTGGACAGATGGATGATTATAATCTTTTTAGACAGAAAAAAGCAGTACAGAAATTCTTCTTATTCCATTTTCCTTTTGTTTGCATATCTTCCATATAGTGCAGATCCAGCCTTACAGTCTCACGTCAGCATCTATAGTAATCTTGGTACATCAGCACCTGCTATCTCACCATCCTCATCAGCTCTTTCTGCTGCCTTCCTCAAATGAAGTGGCCTATAGGAAACGTTTGGGATTTTATCTGTGGTGTGTGGGGGTGTTTTTCTCCCCCTTTTCCAGAAGAGAAAATGGTAATTATTGAGCACATTGTGTAGTGTTCAGGAGAGAAGAAGTAGGAACACACTGGTGAATTTCTGTAATCTGAATTATCACACCATTGCAACAGAATACATTCTGTAATAGCAAACTGACTGAAAGTACTGTAGGAAAGAAAACAAAAGTAACAAAGTTCAGGTCCCATGTGTTGTTTTGTGGATTTCCTTTTGGACTGTTAGGGTAGTAGAAATGTCAGTCATTAAAGCTGGGGTGGGTGGCAGGCAGAAATGTTTGAGTTATCTTGGTTGGAATGGGGGTGGGATGCTGGCTGTGGAAGTTACCTGCTGACTTCAGTGAATTTCATGTCACTGCAGAACACTTCAGTCCTGCTTTTCAGCAGGCAAAGTGAGTAAAAGAGCTGGTAGAAGCAATGCGGTATATAGCATCGCTATGTTGTCTTGTTCTGAAGGGGTTTGGGCTGTATATGATAGCTCAACATGAGAAAGCAAAGTGTGAGTTTTGCTTTAGGAAGAGTTTCAGAATTTCCCATTTTTGCTGCAGCTCAGAATGGTGCTAGGTTTCTGAATCCAGCACAAAATGGATCATGAGCCCATACAGCTTCATCCTGCTGCTCTCTTTCCTAATGCTAAGAGTGAAACAGCCATTCAGGGGATAAAATACGATGGTGATGGAGCTGAGGTCAGTTTAAGCTAATACAAGGTTAACCACTCTCACAGCAGATTATAATCACAGTCTGACTTGTATTGGAGGGGACCTTAAAACTCATGCAGTTCCAGCCCCCTGCCATGGGCAGGGACACCTTTCACTAGAGCAGGTTAGGATGAGGAGACCTTCGGCATGGCTCCTAACAGCAGCTTTTGTGTTTAGAAGTGTAGAAAGAAGTAGGGTGGTTCAAATCAGTGTATGGCTCTGATGCTAATGATAGTTGCTGAATCAGATTCTGATGAATCAGAGCTGATGGAAAGGTTGATTCCACAGGCTTTCAGGGCAGCACAGTCTTTCCATCCAAATACCATTTGGATGAGGCCCCCAAATGGTATTCAGCTGTGAAGTGACTATTGAAAGAGACCTGAATGAGTGCAACAATGGAGAGGCACAAGAGCTCCCCAGGCATGTCTGTGTTTGCCTTCTCCAATTGCTCATGTGTACAGTGCTGCTCAGGGAGATTGGGTCAGCTTGGCTAAAATTGTGATGTTGCTGAGCGCAGCCTGCCTGTGGTGTGTCACACAGCCCTCGGGTGCCTGTTGTTACTTGGGAATCAGCAGAGCTTAAACCTCCTCAGCATCCCCACAGGACGTGCACTCATGTGCATTTGGCCTTCGGGTGCTTCTTCCCTTTGGTGGGTATTGGTAGAAAAATGCTGCCTGAAAAGATGGGGTAATTTTCCTGCTTAGTTCCAAAATTAAGTTGCATAGACACCTGCAGCTCAGCAAAAGTGAGTGTTTAAGAAAGCAGTTTCACCTCATTTGGGAAGGGAGATGAAGTGCCTCATTTTGAAGTGTTCTGTGGGTTTTTGCAGCCCTTGGCTTTTGCTGTCTGTTGGCAGTAAACATGTTTTTACATGCTGAAGGGAAGATTCTTTTTCTGTAAATGCACGTGGATTGTCAGGAAGCCTGGCATTGCATTTCTGAACTGCTTTAGTTTCTAATGGTTTAGCCAGTGGGCTGTCTAGTGACGTGTTATCATCAGAACTGCTCCAAATGGCTTTGCTCACTTTTCCTTTGAAACTTACATTGTAGAAATGTCAAGGGGGTAAAATGGACTGAATGCAGCCTGAAGATTTTTTTTTTCCTGTGGGTTTTTTTGTTGGTGGGTTTTTTTGGGGTGTTTTTTTACCTTTTTGTAGTTTTCCAGTCTGAAGCTGTTGCGGTTGGAGTGACAGCGTGGTTTTCTAGAGCAGGCACCTTCAAAGCACACTGCGTGCTGCGTAGCCCCAGTTCACTGACCCCTGGGGAGTTTGAGCCCTGCAGCAGGGCTCTGAGAAATAAATCTGGCAAGGTTCAGTCTGGAGGGTGGCTGCTTCTGTCTTGGGATAGCAAATAAGAGGGGACTATGTTTGCTTTCAGAAAGCTGTTGAACTTGGCTGGTGCAGTGGTGATGTGGTAACCTTTCTGCTCGCACCCTTGCCCTCTCAGCGCTGATGGAGTTGATGTTGTGCATCTGGCTTGGTTAAGGTCCAGCTCTGAGTGACTGGCTCCAGAAGCAGTTAAAACCTGGTGCTCGGCTATGGATGATGTGGGCAGGAAAGAGCACTCCCAAAACAGACAGGGATGTAGCAAGGCATGGTGACTGGATGAGATGAAATCCCAGCCTCAAAGGACTCCTGTCTTTGCAAGTGTACTAGATGCTGTGGGATCTGAGTACCTGCCAGAGTGCCTTGAAACGTTAGTTTAAGCCTCACTGCTGTGTGCCCTGTTAGCAGAAAGAAGCTGAGGAATATTCATTGTATGCCCTGCCCTGCCCCTGTGGCTGTGTTTGGTTGTGTTGAGCGCTTGTGGATGCAGAACAACAAAGCAGCCCCTTTTCTTTTCCAAAGAGCCTCTGGGTTCTCATCCCCTGTTGCCTTGTTTTCTAGCCCTGTGCTCATATCTACTTGATATTTGGGTGTTGAGGGTGATGGAGACTTCTCCATGTCCATAGGTAACACAGACTTCTTGCCTCTTGGCCTTTGTACCTGGAGGTAAGGTGCCAATCTTGGACTCTGTTCTAATCGTCCTTCTGCTTGTTCCCTCTGTATCATACAAGGAGTAATATCTTTACAAACCTGGTTTTTGCTTTAGTGGGGTGCGGATGGGATCCTGTTTCCCTTGGGATGGGAAATAGGGAGACACAGAAGACAAAATTCATCTGGAATTTCCCTGGAAAGATGCTGGAAGTAGCTGCTGGCAGAGTGAGCAAGGCTGCTCCCGCTCCACTGCTGCCGAGGTCAGGAAGGCCTTCTTCACCAGCAGATTACAGTATGTTCTGTGAAGAGTGATTTCTCCTCCCTTCTTTTTTCAACTCCTGTCTGAACCAAAATGCAATTAAACCCCCCCAAAAGCCAAAATCCAACAAAAGTAATTTTCCCTCAAGCAAAATTAATTTTTCTTAGCAAACTGAAAGGGAATAATTTGTTTCTGTTTGGGCAGTCACAAACCCTTGCTCCCCACTTGTTGAAACACTACAGAAACCAACTGCTGTAAGTTTAGTGACAAACTGTGCTTGCGGAATATCACAAGGATGTTCTTCCTTCCCTCTGCTGAGACAGCTTTGTGAATTTGACAGGAATTTGCTCAAACTGCTGCTCCCACACTGCTCCTGTCTGTTGGTTGCTGCTTCCATTCTCCCTGCTACAAGGGGAGACTGGACTGGGCTCAGGATGTGATTCCTGTGGAATGAGGGCTGAGGGGACTCCTGTGCAATGTCATCCACTTTCATTTTGTTTGCCCCCCCTTGGTGCTTTGCAGACAAGGTTGTCGCTTGTTCCAGGAGTCCTGTTCCTGAGGCTTGGGGTCTGCAGAGTGTTTTCATGTGGTAACAGTGCAACCATGAGGTCTGATGCTCTGGGAGCAGCGGTCAGTCACAGCAATGCATCGTTGCTCTGGGAGGCTGCTGTGCCCCTCCTCATGCTGAGCAGCACAGAAAGGCTTCATCAGGTCCAAACCTAAAGCATTTGAAAAGCTTGATGTTGGGTTGGAAGCTCAGAAATAAAACCAAACCCCATGCCTGCTGTTTCTAGGTTTGTGTGCTGGCACGGGGATGGATTATCTTTTCCTGCCGTCAGGAAAGAGAGATGTCCTCCTGCCTGGAGCAGGGGCTGAAGTGGCGATGCTGTCACCTGCCCCAAGGGCTGGGCTAGGGGTCAAACGCCAGCAGTGGCAAAGCTCCTTGGCTCACATCAGCTTCAGAAGTAAGCGTTGTCTTTGTGCAGGCTGCATGTCCCTGTGGCAGGTATCAGCTGCTGGCTGGGGCAGAGCTCTTCCTGGCTGAGCCTGCCTGCTCAGGTTGATGGAAGCATTGGGAATGGTTTTCCTGTTCACACATGTTGGCTGTGGGCTGGGCATAAAGGCAGCGAGTGCAGGCAGTTACAGCACTGGGCTGGAGCACATGTGCCCGGTTCCCCTCTCATTAGCTCTGTGGTTGGTGGGGTTTTGTCACCTGGAGCGTGTTTCTAGAGCCAAGTTCAGACCCAGGTGCAATTGGGTCAGCAGAGACATGTGCACACTGTGTCCCTGCTGTTTATGCCCCATGTCCAAGGTAGGACAGGTCTTGTTGGACAAAGGGGAGAGCGTGACTTGATTTTGATCACAGATGACCTGGGAAAGCTGTGAAGAGCTGCAAGGGATACATAAAGGTAACTTGAGCTGCTGGAAACTGCTCTGCTGCTTGGTTATTCATGAAGTGGGCTTTTTGGAGGGTATTTCCTGCTTCTCTGACCCTTGGAATGGTTTCTCAGGCTCCAGAAACTTTCTGCACACGTCGGAGCAATGTCTCCGCTCTCGGTGCTCTCTGCACACGTCGGAGTAATGTCTCTGCTCTTGGTGCTCTCTGCACACGTGAACTTAAGTGACCAGCAGATCTTTGGACTTAGCAGGGAAGGATTATGCCAAGAAATGTTTTTAACAGGGAGGAGCCATATTTAGCATTGCAGAAGCTGGCTAGGGGAGTGGAAAATCCAGCATCTCTTTCCATTCAGAACAAAGAGGGTGTCTTTCTCCATAACACTCTTTGTCACGTGGAGGACACTACCAGGCACAAAAAGAACAAGTAAAGGAGGGTAAGAAGGGATGTCTCTTCCTGCCTTTCCCAGGGAATCATCTCAAAAGCAATTTGTCTTATTTCAGCTTCTAGGACTAAGGTGATGTTTTCATGAGGTTTGGTGGTGCTTTAACAGAGTGGCCATCAGGTCATGGAGGGGATCCTGCCTCTCTGCTGCATTCTGGGGAGACCTCCCCCCCCTCCAGTCCTCATCCAGCTCTGGGGCTACAACACCAGAGGGACGTGGAGTTGTTGGAGCGAGGCCAGAGGAGGCCACGGAGCTGCTGCGAGAGCTGGAGCAGCTCTGCTCTGGAGCCAGGCTGAGAGAGCTGGGCTGGGGCAGCCTGGACAAGAGAAGG
>WYDI02008850.1:0-116710 GCA_009867235.2 Psittacus erithacus | reverse complement strand
GCTTCTCTGGGCACCCTGTGCCAGCGCCTCAGCACCCTCACAGGGAAGAGCTTCTGCCTAAGAGCTCATCTAAATACACCCTCTGGCAGATGCTAAGAGAGGAGGAGCACGAGGTGCTGTTGTACCTTTGATGGAGCAGCCCATGGGAATACAGCAGCCAGCATCTTCCGGTACGTCTCCTGGGGATGATGTCCCCACAGATATAGGGGTGGAAGGAAAGAGACATGTCCCTATCCCCACCAGGATACACATGGGGGTTGGGGCTGCTGCCTCGTTCTTCTTCCCATGTCACTTTCCTCAGAGCAGAAGGGCTTTTAAATGTCTCCCTGTGCACTAAGAGTTAAGGGGACTGTGCACCTCTGAAGATAAGAAACAGATGATAAAGGTTAGAGGAGGGATCACATTTCCATTATGCAGCCTGTAAATGCAGACTAATTAGAATGCAGCCTCATTTCCAAGAAAATGCAAAGAAAAAAGGCAGAAAAGCAAAAAACCTTCCCCTTTCCTCCCAGAAATGAACCCGAGTGATACCAAAGGCCTGAGAATATGGGATAACTTGGATTTGCTGCTCAGATGCACTTAGAGCAGGAAAATATGCATCAACCAAGGTGTGCACAGGACAGGTGGCTCCTTGGTGCTTTTCTGGGAGTGTTGGATGGGGCTGAATTGGTGCTGAGCTCTCCTGGCCTTATCCTGGGAAAACCACCTCAATACTTATCCTGTTCCCATGGGACTGGTGACAGCTGATCCTGCCTAAATCATATCTGATCCTTCCCTGTGTTGGACTAATGCTCAGCTGCAGAGGGACAGGAATTAATGAAACCTGGTGTGGTTTGGTATGGTTTTGAGATTCTAGAGCACCAAATGAAGGAGTCTTCAATGGAGCTATTGCCATCTGAAAAGCTGGTTTATCGCTATCTCCAATGACAGAGATACCTGCTGAGCTCTCATCCTGCTGAGGCACAAGGGAAGCAGCCCCTAAATGCTTTGCTGACCTGGTGCCTAGGTGCTTTTAGGCAACAAGGGTCTAAATACTGGCTATTTCTGGGACTTTAACGCCACCTATCCTTAACCATTCCCCAGGAAAGGAGGGTGAGACCTTATCTAGCTTCTTGGCAACACACTGCAGTTCCCCTCTCTGGGTCAGCTGCCTGTGGATGCATGACCAACATTGGGTTTCATTATCTTCCTTTTGTTTTCATTGTCTTTCAAGCTCTGTTTTTCTCTCCTCTGCAGCTCATTAGCATCTTCCCTTTCCTTGCTTGCTTTTCCCCCCTCTTGCTTTCTTCTGGAACCTAGAAGTATTTCACTGTGGCTTGCCAAATGATTCCTATCTCAGTGAAAAAGAACTTGCTATTTCCTGAAAACCTACCGCTGTTTTTTCTCTCTCTCTAATACATTCTGAGTATTGAAACAAATCCAGGTAACTTGATAAGAAGTTAATGAAAACAAACGAATTCTGTTTTGCAAAGGTGCATTGAGGAGAAGGGCAGCAGTGTCTGGAAGGAAGGGAATTGTCTCTGCTGAAAAGAGATTTCAGGGGACATCTGGCTCTAAAATCTGCCTCGTGCCAAAGTTTGCTGGGGAGAAATGGCAGAAGAGGCTCTGTAGTTCCCCACTTGTGTGGGTTTGGGTCATTTCAGACATCGCTTGTGAGAAAACCCTGGTTTGGTCCATACAATTTGGTGTGTTTTCCTTTGCACCCATCTGCCCATCCTTCCCACAGCCCAACCCACCCGACAGCACTCCAAGGGGATCCATGGCCATTGCTACTAATGCCAATAGAAATCCCAATTTAACCTTTGGGCAGTTGAAGAGCCAAGTCCCCAAGGCTCCTGGGGATGCAGCATCCAGCTCTGAGGCCAAAGCATTTCCAGTGTGATGGAGATGCCACTGTTTCAAGGTGGGTTTTAGTAAGCTTTTATAGTTTGTTTTCCATGGAGCTGTTTTATGAACAGCACTGGGCCACACAAAGCAAAAGTCATCATTTAACAAGCCGATTCTTTTATTAGGCTGATTTCAAATGCATTTTATCTTTGAGCGCATGGGAAGTTTAGCTTTTAAGAAGTTTATTTCTTTACTGTGCTTTCGTTTCCAAAGGTTTTGGTGTACTTCAGGGTAGATTTCTGTTTGCTTTGGGACATGGAGAAATGAGCCTTTGAACCGACCAGTGTGGGATCAGGTACTCTGTTAGATGGGTTTCTGTGTTGCATAACTCCCAAATATCATTCAGCAGTTAAGAAAACGGATGCTCTTTATTTTTTGCTTCACCCCTTCCCCCTCTTCAGCCCTCCCCATCTTCTGTGTGATTTTTTATGGTCCATGATTGGAAGCAAAAGGTCTGGAAGAGAGAGGAAATCAAACCCGTCAATAAATGCTAAAAATATTTAGTGTGGCAGCCTCTCTATTTTCTTTTTTGTGAAACACTGATTAATATTCAGTGGTTGAAGGTTAATACCCCATTCATTTTATTCCCTTTACATCCTCTGCGCAGCAGTTGCTGCTCCAATTTCGACTTCTAATTCATGCAAATCTGGTTCCAATCAGGATATTAGTAACTCACTGCATAAGCAGGAGGGGAGTTAAAGAAAAAAAGAGAGAAGAAACCACACGATTGTTAAACTTATCTTTCAGTACCAGCCTATACACACACAGACACCCCAAATCCACAAGGCTGCTGTAATGAAAGGGTGCTTATTGTGCGTTCCTCTCCTTCAAAATACAGAGAACATCCATGTAAAAGTGTTTTGGCAGGCTTAACCAGAAGTTATTGTTTGGATACGGCAGCAAAAGTCTCTGGCCTGGGTTGCAAAGGAGATGGATGATGATAATAGCTCGTGCTGAGCTTAAAATCTGAGGTCCAGGTCAGTGAGAGGAGTGGTCCATGCTCAGGTGAGGTTACCAAGCCCAGCTTGGTGCATGGAATGTTTGGATGCATGAATAATGCAGGAAAAAATAGATTTGTTTCCTCTTCCCCTCCTTTTTTATTTTAAGTGTGAGTGCAAAGCACTTTCCATCAGAGAAGTGGCTTTTTCCCACCCTCTGGTGCTGCCCGGGGATGCTTTTTGCCTGGCTTTGGAGGATGATGGAGTTCTGCATCCCTGTGGTGCTGTGATGTTGAGAGAACAGGTTCTGCTGAGGGCTGAAGCAGCTCCATGTGGGATCTTAGGTCCTATGAGGTGAACCCCAGCTTTGCCTTAGTAATGGACATCGCAGGCCAGATCCTGCAGCGGCTTCATCACCTTTGTCTCCCCATGGTGAGAGGGTCCTGGCATGGACCTGGACCAGGGAAGGACCTCGCTCCCAAGACTGGGGCAGACTTCTCTGAATCCTAATCAGAGCAGATGGGCCACAGCAAAGGGCCTCCATAGAGTAAACTGCCTGAATCCCAGTGTGTTTATCTTAGATAACACTCAGGGTTCAGCCTTCCCTACGAGGAATCCCAGGCGAGGCTGGGAGCCAGGGTGGGTGCATCAAAACCTGCTGCCTGTGCCTCTGGGGGTGTGAGGATCAGGGTCGCTTTGATCCTGCATGCCCAGGGATGGGGATAGCTTTGCTGCTGGGTGATCTTATCAAGGCTTGATACTGTGAGAGCTACAGCATGTGGCTGTGCATCTCTGTACCGGGATCAGTGTGCTCTGGTCCCTGTGGCTGTGGCTCTCCATGCTGGAGGGGGAACCCTAAGCATGCCACTATCCGCTTGGTAGGAATGGAGATGTGTCCTCGAGCACCTGTCCAAAGTGAGAGTGGAGAGAGGAGTGTGGTTATGATTTGATTTAGATGGGATAAAAGGAAGAAATATTTTATAAGGATGGTGGTGAGACTGGTGCAGGATGCTCAGAGAAGTTGTGGATGTGCCATCACCGGAAGCATTCAAGGCCAGGGTGGACGAGGCTTGGAGCAACATGCTCTAGTGGAAGATATCCCTGCCTAGGGTACATTGGACAAGATGATCTTTGATGGTTCCTTCCAACCCAATCCTATGACCTGTGGCAGGCCTTAGCCGGTGAGCAAGAGGATGTGGCAGCCCAAGGTCTGGTCTTCATCGATGCATTGTTGAAGGAGGTCCCTCAGATCCCCCAGGAGCCGCTGGGCTCCCTTCCTCCTAGATGCTCCTACAGCATCTTCCCCAAAGGCAGAAGCATTTTCTCCTTCTATGGGTCACCAATGACTTCAACTTCTAAAAACAAGCAAAGGCTCCAGCACAGCCCTGCACGCGATGTCTAGCCAAAATGCAAAACTTCACCACAGTGCACAAGCGGGCTGTGTTTTTCCGACCAGGGAACAACGTTGGGGCCCTTTCATCACCTTTCTTCTGCACTTCTTTTAAAAATGATTTAAATTGGAGGCAATAGTATTGAACCTCTGACACTCAGACGAGACTCCTGAATCGCACGCTTAAACTGCGTCTATTTTCTGTAGCCACTTTGCTTGCAGCTCTTGTGGTTTGTTCTATTTTTTTCTCATAAGCGTTTGTTCTTTCCACTCTGCTGTTTGTGCCATCTCCTTGAGAATTCATTTTTTGCCTCAGTACATGAGAAGGAGCTGGTGACTGCTGGGGTTTCTTTTCCCAATCCTACTGCAGATGCACTCGAAAATGCAAGGCTTGCTTCCAGCCCTTCTTGAGCGGCAGCATTAAAACTCTTGTGCTGAATGAACCCTCACTCCCCATGTCTACTGCTGAGGAGAAAGCACAGCAGAGGGAAGTCAAATTCCAGATTGCTCAGCAGAAAGGAAAAACCAGCTTGGAAGCCCCTCTGGAAAGGGGCCGAGCAGTAATCTCATGCTGTGTGAGTGAGGATGGCAGCATCTCCTTTGGATTTAGGTGGAGCAAGAGCTCTTCGCGCCCACTCAGCATCCAGCCTGCTCCATTTACAGCCCTGATGTTGAACCAGCTGAATGAAAATACTTGTGGGCAGCAAAAATAGCCAGTGCTGAAAACCTGTGTCTGCTGAGGGTGGAAATTGCTGGGAGTTCCTCCGTGGCTGCAGCCCATCATTAGAACCTGTGTCATAAATAAGATGCGGTTGCGCCGCGGCCGGGCTCCCCTCTCTCTGTGGCACAGAGCCTGGGCATCCCAGCCACAGCCCCGGTGTCCTTACAGCCCCTCGGCCGCAGCACCGCAGCCTGGTGACTGTGAGGAGGGTGGTGAGTAGCTCAGTGAGAAACAGGCCTTTTCTGGGGGGTAAAAGATGCACTGTGCATTTTTTAACTGCATTGGCATAACGGTGTGGTGGAGGAGTTTGTCACCCCAAGCACTGATGTAATTTCTACTTCCTCCCTGGGGGCATGGCCCTTAGTCTTGTGATGCTGAGATGGGAGTGGGATTATGTAGAGATGCTGCTGTTACTGCATCTAAGGAGCATTCACAAAGCAGAGTTTAGCCTTAGGAGGTGCAGGATGTTGTGGCCATGCTGGGAGCTACCTTGATCACAGCTCCGGGCTTTGCTTCTCCACGCAGCACAGCAGGAGCATGGTCCATCAGCTGTTGGTACCTCTGTACTGCCTCACTCATTTATATTTTGGTGCTTCCAGGGCTGGCTCTCAAAGCCCATGTGGAAATGCTTGAGCAGCCATTCTAACCTTTGGGCTGCAATAATTAGCCTCACATGGCATCTGATCTGCAACATGTGGCCCAGGCCATTACTTTGCTTTAGCTGCTTGTTAGGCCCTAATCTCCGTTTGATTTCAAGGTGAAGCCGATTTGAGTTTCCTGAGGTTTCTCCAAAGAGCTGCAGGGGTGCTGCCCCCTTCAATCCTGCTTGTCTCCTGTGGCCCAGCCTGTGCCTGGAAGGAGGAAGGAGTCAGATCACCTGCTGAACCCTCTCCTCTGGGTACCATCACCGTGATGCTGTGAGCAAGGAAGGAGACATTTGATTATATTCAGTCCTCACTCATCTGAAGTATCCATGGGCTCATTTCAGAGCAGGTGAGTCCCTGGTTGCTCTGATGGAAGGCTTGCATCCTGCTTGCATGCTGCTAGGTGGGTATGCTGTAAATTAGCCACTTGTTGTTACAGATGTTTGAAGCTTTCCATGTCAGCTTTGCATTTGGTTTCTTTTCTGCCTTAATTGAGACCAGAAATCCAATTAGACAATAATCCTGTCCTTTTTGAAGTCCCTGGCTGCAGCGTCACATAATCTGAGATGGGGGGATGTTGTGTTAGTGATGGGACTGACCGGCTGTGGTGAAATCCTGCCCTGGTGCAGATGATGAAATGCGTTTTCAAGATCCATCCATGTCAGGAGCTGGCATGAGCTGCACTTTGCTGTTCCTGTTAGGGACGCAGATGTTCAAACAAGGGGATGTGGCATCTCTCTGTTAGAGATCAGGCGTGAGCCTGTGCCTCGTGCCGAAGGGAAGGCTGCTGCTCATGTTTATTTGCACAGATGCATTGGGAGGCAGGGCAGATATTTCAGTGAGGCCCCTTTAGGTGAGGTCCCCAAAAGAATCTTGTTTATAAGGGGCATTTTCTTGATTCAGAGATCTTGGGGGCAGCTAGGAGCAGCCCCTGCTTAACACCGGCTGGAGAATTGCTGTGGCTGACCCTGGTGTCAGTCTGTAACGTGTCTGAGGAGGTGGCCATGGCTCTGTGGCTCAGTACAGTCCCCAGTGAGTGTTACTGTCTGTTAGTTGGCTCCTTCAAATATAATAGTGCCCTGGAAATTGCTGTCCTTACAATGCACTCAAAATACATGTCTGTTACACGCTTTAATACGAGTATATGCATGCAGTGTGTGTGTGCGTGTGTGCGTGCACACACACATATCATAGTATCACTGCCTGGTTTGTGTTGGAACGGACCTTTAAGGTCCATCCAACTCCAACCCCCTGCCTTCCACTACAGCAGCTTGCTCCAAGCCCCATCCAGCCTGGCCTTGAATACTGCCAGAGATGGGGCAGCCACAGCTTCTCTGGGCTCCCTGTGCCAGCGCCTCACTACCTGCATAGTAAAGAACTTCTTCCTAACACCTAATCTCAGTCTCCCCTCTTTCAGTTTGAAGCTCTCAGGTTTGTGTGTGTTTTGTAGAGACTTTCAGTTTAGATGTGTATGTCATCAGCCTACTTTGAGAGCAATGATGAAGTTATTGCTCATGTATTAGGCTTCAGCTTTGTAGGCTCAGTGGTTTCTGAGCCTAAGAGATATCCACGATGATCATTCAGAGCTAGAAGGGTCTTGTGCAAGCTCCAAGCTGCCCATCAGCTGCCATCCATGCTGCAGTTCAAACCCTATCCCTTGGCTTCCAGTTGTGAGATCCAGCTTTGTTTATCTGCTGCCTCACAGTAGACAAGCTGCTTCAGGCTTCGTATTAACCATGGCCTTGAGCTGGGCTCTGAGCGCTCTGCACTGAGCTTTGCAGCCCAGAACGCAAGAGCTGCGAGCTCAGATGAGCTGCATTTCCCTTCTCTCCTTCTATCTGCTATAGAAAAACAGGAAACTGCACCAAATTAGCTCTGCAGCTGAGCCTTCTCCAAAGCCACAACGTGGCAATTGTAGGCACCACTCAATTGCTTTGTTTCCGAGCTTGCAGCAGGCGTGCAATTTGATTTGGTGTCTCAGCCTGCTATTGTGGAAGAGAGCAAGAAGGGAAAAAAATCGAGTGGAGAGATTTTAAGCTCAGAGCCTCTTATTGTGTTGTTCTTGTCCTTTTCCCATCCTGGAAAAAGAATCAAAAATAGCTCAAACCCCACTTTTCTGTGTGATTAAATTAGGCTGAAATGATGGTGGAAACAGCGCTGTCCGGCCCTTGATGCTTCAACGCCTCATTGGGCAAGACAGAATCATGTTGACTGTGTGTGTTTAAGTGTTCTGGTGGAGCTGGGCCTCAGCTCTGGAGAGTTCAAGGGCGAGTTCTTTGCCAGCAGGTTTCCATGGGCAGTGTGGCTATGGCCACATTGTTCGTCCCATGGCTTGGCACATCCCATGTAGTGTTGTGAGTACTTCAGCATCACCGAGGTACTTGTAGGTGGTTGTTGTGTGGCTGGGCTTTTGTCTGATTGAAAAAACACCACTCAAACCTCAAAACCAAACACAGAATAGTGGGATACTTAAAGCTGGGACTCTTTTAAGCCATTAATTTCAATTACATGTTCTTGTGATGGGCTTCAACAGTATCAGCAGTAGAAGGGGCATTCTTGTACCTGGGAGATGGATGTTTGCAGGAATGATTGTGTGATGGGATAAAGACCGAAGGTCTTGAAGCGTGAGGTTGGGAAGGAGGAAAGGCCAAAAGTTCTGGGCATCTGGAAGCCCATGCAAAAGGAAAAGCAAAATATGGGTGACTAATTCTGGGAAGGTTTATAAAAGGTACTTAAATACATCTAGAAACACAAGACATTCTATGGTGGTTTAGGAAGGAAGAATTTGCCCCGAAGGGACATCAGGAATTTCAAAGGAAGGGAAGAGAAGCGAAGCCTCCCCAACCCACCTTCATTGCTTGTGCTGCTCCCACTTATCCTGTCTTCAGCATAAAGATGTACCTGTTATAAATGCAGTTGTCTTTAATTTAAAGTCATTTTGGCAAAGCTGGTGGGTCAGGTAAGGGTAACATAGAGGGATTCGGCCTTTATTTTACCAAAAAGTTGGTTTTTCCCTCTCCTGCACTTCCATTGTGTCCCAGCCTGCCGACTCCTTCAGCCTTGCCTTAAAGCCCTGACTCTCAGTTGGCAAAATTCCCCTTACGTGTGCGATGTGACCCATTATTTGACTTGTTTGCTTTTGGCTGTTCTCCAAACATGCCTTGCTCCCAGATGCCTCCATTTGCGGATGCTTTCGATTGAAAGCTCGCTATGTGTATTGATGATTTAAATACAACCTCAGTGCTTGTGTTCTGGGGAGAAAAAATTACTGCAGCCAGGGAAAGGGTAGAAGTGTTTCTGCAGGGTATGGACTTCAGGGTGCTGCTGGGTTTGGTTAGTTTGGGGCTAGTGCAGCTTTACCCTCTGATGGGAACCGGCTGCAGCCACCAGCCCCACTGCACTGGGATCATCCAGATCCAGATGGGACCTGGGTGCTGTCACCCAGGGCTGCCAACATCTTCTGCGCCTTTGTGCAAAGCAATTAACACAAAGTGGAAGCCCTCAGGAGGACCAAATTCTTCCTCAGCCTTTCAATCAGCTTCTAATCCCTTCGCTCCCATAAAATCTCAGCTGCAGGCTGCCCCTGTTTGGGTATTTCCACTGGCCACGAAAGCCAGCTCCCATAGTATCTGTCTGTGTGGTTTAGGCTGGAAGCTCTCCCCATGCCAACGGCCACACCTCTGGCCAAAGAACATGTAATTGCAAACTCTTCTGCTTTCCCGCTTTCCTCCTGTTTAACGTAACCCAGGCAGCCGCCCGTCACCAGCTCTGCTCCGCTCTGATGCAAGCGTTTCCCACCTGGCCAAGTTAGGCATTCAGTAAATATAAGTAAATATGAAAAGGAGGGGGGAAAGGGCCATCAGGAGGGATATTTTTAACCACATGACATAGAGGAGTGTGACACACTTGGTGTTCTCAGTGGGTGGGTGCAGTGTTATTTCATGTTATTCTTGTTGCTGGGCCCAGCATTACAAGTGCACATGTTATGAGGGGTGTCTGATAATAGTGTGGGGCAGGACTGCTTGGTCCCAACCTGCTGCAAGGGGCTGGGAGTGCTGAGTGATCGGGAGGGTTGGGTTGGTTGCATGTCCAGCCCCATGCTGGTGGTGCAGGGTTTGGTTGTGCCACTGAGTGTCATGAGGATAGGGAGGCTCAAATAAAGGGGCATTTCATCGCCTCACTCATAACTGTTTTGCTTGGGCATGTCCATGGTGGCATTGCCGCGAGTCTGTTTTTTCATGTCCCCTTGTCCATCTGAAGGTGGTGGTCCTCAGGTGGCAGCGATGGAGATGGAAGGAGCAGGGAGTGTGTGTGCACGGGAGCCAGGGAGGTGGTGATGATGAAGGTGGCAGAGGCTGATGCCAGCCAAGGTCTGACAGACTCACACATGAACTTGTGGTTTTATAGCCCTATAAAAGGCAGCTGACAGAAGAGGTTCTGATTTTGGAGGCTCCAGCTGAGCTGGGAGGAGCCGGCTCTTCTCCCGGCGCCAGAGCCGTGTCTGCTGGTGCCGAGCTGCGGCAGTGATGCTGGGGAGGGAGAAGCCAGGCTGGGATTCCCGGTTTGCAGAGGGCAGGAGCCGGGCGCTCACCCCAGCCATCACCACGGCCCTGCCAGCAGCGCCGAGCTGTGGCTTTCCTGGCTCTCCTCTTGGAGGCTGTGTGCAATGCTTGGAAGGGACTTCCTAGCACCTTGCTCCGCTGGGCAGGCGCATTCCCTCCCTTCCCTGGGCTTGCTGCTGGTGGTTGCATTGCTGGTACAGGGAAAGATAAGGCCAGCTGAGGTCCTGGATCTCTGTTCATCTCCAGCACATGTCCAGTCAGTGCCATGGGCAGAGCTGGTCTGAAGCAGTAAGGCAATAGAGCCCCGTGCTCTGGTCCACCACTGGCCTCCCCTCATGGCCTCTTTCACTCACGGGTTGGCTTTCTCCTCCCTGCCAGCTTCTTGCCATATCCACTCACACATTTAGTTTCTGTTAGATACCTGAATGCCTTCCTGGAGCCAAGCCAGGTGCCTTGGCCTGGGTCCCTTCTCGCACTCACTGCTTTCTTGTGGATTGCTGCCACCATCTCTGGGGCTGAGCCCTCAGCAGGACCATGCCAGTGATGGAGCAGGATGGAAGCAAGGTAGGAATGACACCATAAGATCCACTTACTTTGACACCTTGGACGTTCGCAATCAGGGCAGGAGCAGGACTGGGGATGCACTTTGTATTCTCAGTTATACTTGGGGCCACCACAAAAAGTCTTGTTGTGATATGTGCTAGTGTGAAGGTTTAACGTTGGACTCAGGAATGCTCCGTCTTAAACCAGACTTAGCCCTGAGTTACCAGCTCAGAAAACAGGGTATTATCCTCCTTATCCCAAAGCAAAGGTAGTAAGGAGAAGCTATGGAGTTGGAAAAAATTAAGTTGAATTTCTGTTAAATCCTTAAAGATGCAGATAAAAGGAGAAACTTAACCCTTGGAGATGTTTGGCTTGGATAGGCTTGTTCTGTAAAGCTGGAAATAGGAGGAAATGTGTCTTAGGTGCGTTTCTGTATGAAAGATGGGGGAAATCACTGTAAAACTCAGCATTTGGGATGCGCTGCTTCATGACCCATTATCTGTGGGGAGATGCAGGGCCAGCTCAGAGGCTCCTGTGCCTTGGCTGAACGCTGTGTCACTGGAAAACACGGAAGGAAAGCGAAAAGTGAAGCCCTGAGCACTCCCTTTCTCCCACTGCCCTGCTCAGAAATCTCCATGGTGCTCCTATGCCTTGATCCCCCACCACGACCAATGGATCCTGGCTTTTTTTTATGGAGACTCCCCACCGAGGTAGACGCTAGTTAAAAGGTTACTGCCCAGCTGTGAAATATGTAGACAGGGTAACAGCTAAATGGCGGGGTGACCTCATATCTCATATTTATTGACTAAATGTGGCTTGAACTAGTCACCACTAGTAAAATAAACCACAGCCCCAAGTCGCGCAGGAATATTCCATGGCAGACAGACTCCTGGTTCCTTGTCACACTCTTTCTTTCACTTGAAAGTAAAAAAAAAGGGGCAAAAAGTTTGTTACTAATCTCATTTTATTGCCAAGGGAGGTCCTGCAGAAACCCTTTCAGTGCAGTGCTTTTCCCTATGAGAAGAGCTGGGAGTCTCTCAGGTTTGCACTGAAATAGAGGCAGACAATGAGCAGTAGGGATTCTGTTTTACCAACATCCACCTCAAACAAGAAAGCTTGATTAGAGTAGGATAGCCCTGTTAGGCTTCAATAAGGAGAGCTAGGGTCAGGCAGCTTTTTGATGACACCTATGTCCATGCCTGAATTGCTGCCTCAGGGATGAGAAATAGCTATCAAAAAGCAGGAAAGTGCTTTAGGTTTTGTCTGCCTGAAGAAACTGATGTGGTATAAAGATAAAGTGATTTCATTTCTTACTTCTGCAGTGAATTAAACCCATTCAGCATCAGAGGTGTTTTCCATAGCATCTCCAGCTAGTCTAACCCCTCTGGAGGCAGGAGGGGCTGTATCCCCAGTGAAGATGCTGGTGAGGATACTGGCGGCAGAAATCCATTCCCTGGCACCCCGATTGCTCTGGGCATCTCTGTCTTGACATGGCACATGCCCTTTCCACCAGCTGAGCCTGGCTTGGGGGCTGTTGCGACACAGTGTCACCTTCCCCAACCGCCTGGAGTCACTGGCCAAGCGACCGATTTCTCTTTGCCTTGTGACCCAAAATCCTGCTGGGGGTTGTAAATGGTCTGTGCTGCGGCTTATTAGCTAAGGGCTGTCTGTGGGTCTTGCAGTGTTTCCCCTTGGGGATTTGCATGCACGTGTGGGGGGATGCCGAGTGTTGGAAAAAAGCCGAGCTTGGCACTGGGATGGGAGACAGATGTTGCAGCTGTGAGCCCACATCAGCACAGGCTGTAAACTGCAGGCTCTTGGTGCCTGCCTTTCAGTGTGGTAATGGTGCAGAAATCCCCTCCCTTGCCCATCCATCCCCTCCCCATCCACCCATTCCTCAGATAAACTTAAATTCAAGGGCTGAATGAGAGTGTTTATGTGGAGGTTACCATTGATATGGTATTGATACCTAGACCGGTCACGTCTCCTTGGTCATGTCATAGGGCTCTTATGCTGATTGTTATCATCATTAGTTTTTCCAAGACATTATGTAGATAGATAACGAGGGTCAGAGAAAGGAGAGGAAATGCTCTGGTTAATGCTCTGTAGAGAGGATCATTCCTGCTTCTGGCCAGGGGGAACTTTGCCAGCGTAGAACAACAGAAGCATCTTTCCCTGCTGATGTGACACCCGTGCTCCCCTGGAAAACTGGGTCACTGAGACTGAAGCCCTCTCTCTTTCCTCTTGGTTTTTAGGTAGGAAAAACTAATGGTGTCTCCTACTATCTATGATAATATTTTGATAGGGAAATAAATATTAAAAAGCCATTATAAACCTCCTGTAATACGATAGCACTATTGCAGGATTCTGTATTTAGGGACGTGCTGTTCACAAGGGGGAAGGTAGTGAGTCACTGCTTTTCAGTCAGGAAGGATAACTTGGTTGCTTGCTTGCCCTTATTATTCTTTGATTTGTTTCATTTCCTGTCTCTGACTTGAGCAGGACCCTGGTTTGATTGGTGTGTCAGCTACGCTCACTCAACACACGATGAACAGGGTTTTGGATGTGTTTGTGCTGTTTAATTCCATCTCTGCTTCTTCAGCACCAAATGCAACCACCCCAGGGATGGGGCAGGCACCCATCCTCTGCTGTGGGGCTGAGACCATCACGGTGCATGGTTTCCACCTGAGGTCATAAATCATGCCAGAGCTGGATTAAAGCTTAGGTTAGATTCACTGGCAGTTTTGCTGTGTTCACTGAACCTTGCAGTGATTTGGATGTGAGCTGAAGATTTATGCGTATTTGCAGAGCCCACGGTTCCAGGTCAGAGCTTGGACTGAGGCATTACCAAGGAATCATTGCTTCCCCCAGCGTCTTTGGTGGCCTCATCTGAAGCAAGAGGCATTGCTAGGAATCGCATCCAGCATTTATCTCCCTGCTGAGCCTCCTTCTGAGAAGTGAGAGACTTGATAAAACAAGCCCAAAAACGCTGATATAAACATTGCTCAGGAAGAATGTGATCTGCCCTCGTTCTTCTTAACAGAGCCAATACCGGAGCCTGTGTGAAATGATGCTGGGAAGAGCATATGGGCAGATCATGAGCAGAAAGTTAAAAGTGGAGTAGGATACAGGTTTTATTTTCCTTGTCTGTTCTCAGTACATGCAAGCAGGAGTCATGAATGGATGGGATATCATAGGAAAACCCCAGCTCTGTGTCACTGACATCAAATGGGTTGACAATGATACTGGTGCTTAAACCAGGGTGGTACCCTCCTAAACATCCCGTCCCAGGGCAGCTCCTCTCTCAGGAATCAGAATGGTTTGGGTTGGGAGGGACCTTAAAGCTCATGATCTCTTTGGTACAGCTATTCCTTCTGGATTTGCGGAGTGGTTCCCTTATATGATGCACATTCCCTTATAACCGTGGCTATAATGTTCCTTCTTATATTCACCTG
The DNA here is from genome assembly GCA_009867235.2 of Psittacus erithacus. NCBI lineage: Eukaryota > Metazoa > Chordata > Aves > Psittaciformes > Psittacidae > Psittacus > Psittacus erithacus. The sequence continues at coordinate 102,570 of WYDI02008850.1, read as the reverse complement.
GACATCGTTGTCAGAGCTTGGATCACAGGTAAGGCCTTGTTTTGACCTGTGGGTTTGGGGATCAGGCTTTGCACACTCCCCTGGGATGCTGCGATCCAGAACACCTCACCATGTACTCAGCTCATGCATGCCAACCCATGTACACATCTGCACACACATGTGCACACGTGTTCCCTCCCTGGCTGATCTCCAAATGTGTTCTGGGGCAATTGGAGCCGTAACAATATTGCAATAAAAAATAATGAAATGCCACCATAAAAAAAAAGATGTGGAAAAGCAGCTATTTATTTATACCTGGGGAGCTAGGAATAATACACCTGCGTCGAGGGATGCCTGGCACAGAGCTGGCATTGCAGAGTGGTACTTAATTTTTTACCACACTTTATAAGCTCTTTCCTGCAATTAATGCTAAATAAAATCAACATTTCTCCAACTTGCGTTTCTGGCTCTCATTAACTCCCTTCTTGCCATTCACCATCTCCTCCCCTCTCGGTATCTTTTCTTCTTCTGTATTTCTCGTCTAAGCTTTTCTTCACTCTTCACGTCTCATAAGCTCTGCTTTGTGACAGCTTCAAAGAGCAGGACCTGCTTTCTAATGGGATTAACTGAGATTTCCCAGCCTGGTGAAGGATTATTCCGAACTGTAAGGTTTAGTGCGGGCTGCTATGGGGCATAGGCACCTACCCCAGGGCCCTGGCATGGGGCTGGGGCTGGGTGACATCACCCTCCCCTTGATCCCAATTCACAGCTGGGAGGGTGGCAAAGCAGCTTCAACCACAGAAAACCTGTGGACATGCAGTCAGTGGGTGGCAATGCAAGGGGAAGGCTGGAGATCTGCACCATCATCCACCAAAGCGAATTGGTGGGTAAATGAATGTGTGAAGGAAAACGGTATTAGTGGTGCTGAGGGGAGATTTCAGGACAGAACCGGTCCTGAGCTCTGCACTGAATTGTCCTGGTTTTTTTAGGAAGGAGAAACTTCGAGGACTCCCAGCAACTGAGCCACCCTGAAGTGCTGGAAGCTCATGGAATGGTTTGACCAGGTCTCAGGAGATGTGAGTCCTCTTGGCCTCTTGTTCACGTCCCACTCCCTGTATTTCCACCTGATTTCAAATGGTGTGATTTCCACACTTGCCTTTGTTGGGAACCCGGAGGACAGAGCTCGCAACAGGTAGGGCAGGAATCCTGAAGAAATAGGAATCTTCTTATGAGTCTATTTCAGGCTTCTTATGTTTTCATATTGCATGAATCAGGCAGAAATATCTGATGGTGAAAGTGTCCCCAGTTTAATTGACACTGTTCTTGTTCAGGCCATTTTTCTTGCTGCTGCATCCCACCCTCACACCCCAAATAACTTCCATTAATTCCCACCCCAAAAGGAGGGAGATGTTTTGCTTCATTATCCCTCCTGATTTTCAAATTGAAGACTTTCTCGTTGTATTTTCTGTTCTTTTAAACAAAAGCCCAGATTTTTCATGCAAAAATATTTTGGATGAAACACTCTCCCCCTCTCAAAATCTACCCCAAACCACACGGATTTATTCCTAATTGCACTGATATTATTTAGCACTAGTAATATATATTTAAGTAGATCAAATAAGCTGGGAGAATAATTAAAAGGCAGGGGTTTGCCTGTGCTAGTGAGCCCCTGGTGAGAAACTGTCCCATAATGTCGAAGGGAGGAAAGGATGAGCTCCAAGGATACGTGCTACAGGGCCTGAAGCTGAAGCCACAACGGGCATTTGGCGATGGCATGGGAAGCCCATCTGAGCCTTGCAGTCATTACAGTGAGAGGGCTTTTTCTTTCTTAATCAAGAGCAGTTGCTAACATGCCTCAGATGATGGGGCGGCTTCAGTCAGATGTGGGGAGAGTGGGGGAAATGGGACCCACATGTTATCAGCTGATACATGAAACAGAGAGAGGATTATTAAGGAGGATAAAGGCCACGAGGAGAGAGGAGCCGTGCCTGCTGCTGAGCCCATCTCTCCTTCCGAGCCTATGCTCCCTCCTCTCCCTCTTCCCTACGACCTCCGGTTAAATGATGAAAAGGCTGGTGTCAGGGCTGCGGGATTTATGTGGATAACGGCCCAGCGAGGCCTCGCATTAGAGAATTAGATCCACGTGTTGCTGCTGCAGGAGGATCCATAGGCAGGTTTCTGCGGATCAGCAGGGAAGTGAAATACAGCATCGGGTCCCCGGCTCGCTCCAATCTCACCCCATTGCCCTGTCTCCTGCCGGCCATCTGCCATTACCCACACCCCAGTTACTTCCCCGTGGCACCATACAAGGCCAGGCATCCCGGAATGCAGCATGTCCGGCCTGAGGACCCTGTTTCCCTACAGGCTATGGTCCTCCTTGTGTGAGTCTGCTTGTTAGATGCATGCTTCCACACAGCTGTATTTGAGGAGGCAGCAGGTGGTTATTAGATGTCTCTAGAATCTGATTAATCTCAACCTAGGCATGATATTAATAATTTAATATACCCCAACATACAATATTTTCTCATGACTCCCACACAGCCCAAGTAAAGACTTAGAGATTTGCCTCAAGTAAGTTTATTGCTGGTTTTCTCCTCTGAGCTTTAACCTTTCCAGGTTTTCCCCTTAAAACACGGAGGGAGCAAAGAAACAAGATATGGTAAAGAAATCAATAGGAGCCTCTAAAGCTGTGACCATCAGGGCTTCATTGCAGTGGGTTCCCACAGTGCCGGATTTGGGATGTAAATGCTTGCAGTGGCCTCCCTGAAGTCTGTCACTACTGAAAGCATCCTCTTCCTCCTCTTTTCTAGGGCAAGGCTGGAGTCAGCATCCCAGGGTTGGTGGCAGGAGAACGCATCAGGCAGAGAGATTTACAGGCTGTAATCCTGGACCTCCTGGTCCAGTGGCTGCCTGTCTCATGAGGGCAGATGACTCTTGCTGCCTGCAGCATGAGGCACGCCAGGCTCTCCCGCTGGTCATCCTTCCCCAGGTCAGTCGTTCCCTTTTAGCTGAATGAGATGCTTTGCGTTTGCCCCTGCTGAATCGTCTTTGGGCGCGTGTTCAGGCTCCAGCTCCGGTATTTTCAAGATCAAGCTACACACTGCGTTTTGGCATTGCTATTTAGGAATTGTCTTGCTCAGACTCAGCCCGAGTTTCTCCATGTTCAGAGCAGGGCTGACACTAAGTGCCCATTTGCCACGCGTTTCCAGGCGCGTGGCTGGAAGGCGCTGTATGAAAAACCAGGCATTGTTACAATGAAACCTGCAGGGAAAAGATCATTAATAGATTCTTATAACGCCACGCTCATTAAAACAAACCTGATGTGGACGGAAGAGACCAGAACTGAATAAACCCTGAGCCTTTCACAATGAAACGCAAACTGGTTTTAATCAGCAGTGCCAAACAAGTTGTATTTTCTGAGGTTTCTTTTCCCCCCTCCATTGCCTTCTTTCAATAGCGGCAATTGCAGAAGAGCACATTGGCCTGACGAGGACAGGGGAGCCTTGCCCGACTCCGGGTCTCAATGTCCTTTTTAAACAGCAACAACAAAATGCTCTGCTTGGGCTGGCCAGGCCTGGGGTTGCTTTCAGCTACAGCAGGATCTCAGCCAGCCTTTCTGAGCGTGTCATCCTGTGGTTAGAGCACCGCTGTTTGTCCATAGAGTTTGGACAAGGTTTGGTTTAAGCCCCACGAGATGGGGCTGACGATCACCTCCTTGTGTTTGCTTCCCTTGGGGAAGGCGTGCAGCAGTTTTTCACTCTGCCTCTCCAGAGCTGCTCCTGTGGTTGTTTGGGAGACAGAAATAGCTTTCTGCTAAGAGGAGGATGCGGCTGAGCATCCTGAGCTGTCAGAGTGAGTCAGTAGCCTGGAGTGATGGAGCTGCCTGCAAGGAAACACCCTTGGAGGGCAGCCCAGGGATGTCCACCTCATCTCTGCCTGCACTGGGGACCTCTCTGCAGCAGGACAACTTCCACATGGGGATGTTCTTATTGCTTTTTAAATGCCCTCTATGAGCTTGATAGCTTGATCCTGAAAAGGCCACCAGCCCTGCCTTTCACCAGCATGGCACAGCCTCCAACTGGAAAAGGAGGGGAGAGCTAACTGTCCTTATGATAATGACATTTATCTGTCTCTTTTCTTCATCCAGACTTGAGATGCTCCCATGTATCTTGATGCCATCTGCTTGATGACTGGGATGAAATCAGTGGTGCAGGATTCATTGAGGAGAAGGAGAAGGGAACTTCTCACTTTGTCTTACTTTCCTTAGACTGAATTTAAGCTCGTCTCTGGGGTGAAGAAGGTAGAGACTTAGCATCTTGTGAGCTGTCAAGGAGGAAAAGCTGGGAAAAAGGGCCCCAGGAATTAGCATGTTACTAATGCACACCTGATTTTTAGTGAAAGCTGTGAAGTCTGCTTGCAAGTTTACTTCTAAGCACTATATTTAGTGATGTGTCTTGCAGTGACATATGTGGAGGATGACGCATGGATCAGTCTCACTCCTGCATGGGAAACTTCCAGTCTATGCTGCTTTCACTGACTGGAATAAATGAGCACCCTGCTGGTGATGCCATCAGATGTGAGCAGGAAATATGCAGGTTCTTGGGAGCTGTAGGAGTGCAGGATTGTGTAACTCATTGGCAAAAGTATATCTATTGGCAATCTATTGTTTCCTTCTAACAAGTTTAGGTCCAGACCAGTTATGGTGTTTAATCACCTCCCTCTTTGTAATTACATTGGTATGTAGATGTTTAATTATATTTTGTCCTCAGCTAAGCTAGCTCCATCTTTATTAATCTGTCTGCAAAGCTGTGTAGTAACTTTATAGCAACTGACAGTTCCTGGTGATGCTGAGACCTTCCTTTTTCAGCTCAGCTGGCCAACTTATATGTACTAAAGCAGGTGAGCTTGCATTTAAATCTAACCCTGCCTGAGGTTCATGAGAGTGGCACAGTCACTGCACTGTCAACAAATACTTTCTAACAGTAATGACAGTGCCCTAAAGCAATTTCCTTAAGATGATGACAATGACTGGCAAAAGCCAGAAGCTTCCAGATTCTTTGGCCAGGCGGAATGTCCTTCTGATGCTCTGAGGGTCTTGGGCTTGGATGGGACTTTGTGTCCCATCAGCCTGAATGATGAGTAAGTTGTGTCTGGGCTAGGCTGAGGAAGAAAGACCAAGAGCAGAACTGCTGATACAGCAGTGGGATGAGTCCTGGGGTTTGCAGGCAAAAGGCATATTCCTCTCTTTGCAATATCTGCATGGACTGTTCTTCTTTTAATTGCATTTATGGCATTTCTGCAGACACCAGTGCAGGAATACACAGTCCTGTCACTGAGGAGTGGCTGCCACGTCCTGTTCCTGCTTTCCTGTGATAGCACTGGGTAGATTCCTTAGTGATGAGAGAAGTATATTGATGCACATGCATCGGTGGGTGGCTGAAGTTCTTGGTATCTGCGCTGGAGCATGATCAACAGGTGAGCAGAAGAGAAGGCTGCAAAAGGCACTGCACAAATCCTGAATAAAGGAGTTCCCTTGCCCAAAAATGCGCTGCGATCAGGCAGGACCAGAGCAGGCAGTGATTCCCTAACACGATCCCTTCTCCTTCCCACTGATTCTCTTCAAGGAGAGTCCTCTTGAACCACTATGGATGATTGATAGTCTCACCTGTAGATGTTTCTCCATGCGAGCTCACGCAGATGAAGCATCAGTAAGTACATCACCAGAGACAATTCCTTGCGCCGGCCGGTCGCACCAGCCGGGCTCTTCAGTGCCTTTGTCGCAAATCAAGTTATTACATGCTGCATCCAATGTGACTCTGGCATTACTCACCATGTTTACCTTCCATCCAGCTCCCTGCTCCTGCAGCGCAGATCCAGTCATGCCAGCCAGCAAATGCCATCTGAATGGGGTGGAATGGACTTATGTGCTAGCTACGTTAGGTCACGTAAGTCTTTCCCAAGGGGTATAATTAGGGATCATCACACCTGCCTTACACATGTGGAGCTTGATGAGGCTTGTTGGGCTGTGACCCCCCAGTAGCACCAGTAAATAGCTTGCACTGAACCCTGCCCAGAGGGCTGGCTAAGTTCATGGGCTGCAGATAGATGGGATTGCACATAGCAGTGTGACAGCCAGCCTGGCTGTGCCACCCACTTACAACCCAGGCCCATTTGCTCACTGCTTACATCTTGCAACCAACAGGGGCTTGGGGGTGACTTGTGCTCTGCTATGAAATGTTACCGGGGGAGATCCCCTTCTCTTTGCAGTTAATTTGGCCATGAGTATTTTGTTAAATAAATATTTCTCTCTCCAGAGAAGGCATTTTTGCTTTTTCCATTGCTGCAGCCTCCTCCCATTTTCCCATAGCATAAATAGGAATGGATATTTATTTTGTTATGAAATGTAGATTCTTATCTTTGTGAGAAGACACCCAAAAAATGGCAAAGAGGTAAAGGTGAAACCTCTCCTTATTTAAAGACAAAAAAGTCATCCCACTCAGAAGGACATTTCGAAGAGAATATGAGCAAGGTATGATCAGCCCTATTTGAAAAAGACTTGCCTTTTTCAATTGCCAAGTGGCAAAGAGGAAACAGTTGTTCTCGTTTAAACACAGCCTATCCCTGCAGCTTATAAACTTCCTATTAATCTCAGGCTTATCCTCTTGCTTTCCAGCTTCAAATCTCTCTCTTTTCCTTTGTACACCGTTCCTGACTCCTTTTCTCTCGCACACAGGAGGTCAGCTTCTCCAAACTGCGCTTTGACATCGTGCATCCAGAGTCTGCGTCCTAGCATCAAAATACCCCAGCATCGTCAGGATACTTCAGCACACAGAGGCTGCTGTCTATGAGCTGTCTATGCAACTATCTGTCTCAAGCAAGTGTCTGGTCCAGGCCTGGGCAGATGCAAGCTGGAATTATCCATGTTTCTTGATTGTACATCTCATTAGATCTCTGATCTTCTAGACAGGAAACCCACAACCTTCAGCAGGTGAGGAAGATGCCTCCAGTTAAGCTCTAAGAGAGGGAAAAGATCCTGTATTTCCTTTTAATTGATTCTTTTAAAGTCTGCCCTTGTAAAAAGGATGAAACAAAACCCAAGGCCATGTAGGTATGAAACAGAGCAACCCACGTCAGCAAGGAGCTCGCTCTTCATCATGAAATACCTGGGGGCAAGGAAGGAGGCTGCGGGAACGTGTCACAGCAGGATGGAGCCATCCAGAGGAGAGCTGCCACCCGGCCAGTGAGTGGAAGGGTGGCATTGGAGCCACTTGTTCAACATCTCCTGCTTGATCCCTGCGCTACGGCACACCAGGAGCAGGGTGAAAATGCTGATCCCAAGAAGGTTTCCCCTCCTCCCTCCAGCAGGTTTGTTATCCTAATTGACTTATGGCACTCGGTTCTAAATGAGCCTGCTTGGAAATGTGATCGGCACCGGTAATTTTCCACTTTATGACATACTTCATAATAAATAATCCCAAAAAATCATAAATAGCAGCAGGATTAGATCACTGCTGCTCAAGAACTAGCCTTAGTTTGAAGTATGGTGTAGAAAAGAGGGTGTTTTTTGATGATACATCCCTAAACTCCGTGTCTGCATTAGGCTTTTGCCATAATTAAATTATTGCCTATAAGAACTCTTGCTTGGTCAAAAAGAGAAAAAAAAACCCAATTATAATTCCACTTCAGTGTTTTCCATAAGCTCGTAGCCAAGTTGGCCAATAACTAAGGCAAAGAGCAGGGAAAAAAAGGTATGTATTGTATACTCACTTAAAACTTGGCTACAAATGACCTTTTATTGTCTTAATTTTTTTTTCCATGCCCAACTTGGCTCCTTGAGGCCGCCTCGTTGCCAAGTCTCTACACTGTGTTATTTTCCTATGTGTTATGTGCTCAAAAACATTTTAAAGCTGCCCTTCAAGGGTTCGACAAAGGTTTTGCCTGGATGGGGGCAGAGGAGGTTTGATAGTGTTACCAAGGCAGATGCTGGGGTTAAAACCCAATTGCCTTTTTTCCTCCCCCCTCCTGTTCCCCACGCAGCCCAACATGGCAAGAGCCCCAAATGGGCTGTGCTAACAAACGCAGCTGAAGACAGCCATGTGATGTTAATATAAACCTCCTCTGTCAGCTTGGAGAGGCACCAGGAAATGGCCCCAGGAATGCTTTTTGCAGCGCCTGTCTCTGCTCGGTGCCATGCGGTGGCATTTGTCAGGCGCACTCAGCCGCGGCTCTGCGGAGGGTGCAGACCCTCTTCCCTCTGTCTGGGTCACTGCGCCATGTGGCGCGTTGTGTCTGAGCGCATCAGGGACGGTTTGATTAGAAATAAAGAGAGAAAAAGCAATTGTGGCTTACAAAAACCAAGCCCAAACCCATTTCTGGTCATTCTGGTTCATCCATAAGGATCCAGCCATCGCAGAAGGGATGCTTGGATCGTGCTAAAGAACTGCAGCTCTCTTCTCATTTCAAGGGTAATGTCTCTTGGAGTTCCTCATTAAAAACACCGCACTGGGGTAAATACAGAGAGCACGGGCTCAGGGATATTCTTATTTGGGATCATTTTGTTTTAGAAAGGAAGAAGAGTGCTTTGGAAGTTTGATGCATTTTCGCTGCGGTTGTGCACTTTAAGTGTGTGTTTTACTGAATCTGCCTCTTTTTTTAATATTCCATTTCTTTTTTTGTATACATTTAATTTAATTTGCTGGGGTTTATGGAGTCCCTCAATGTTTTTTTGTGGTGAGCTGCTCTGGTATTACCGATGCATCTGCAATACTGCAGACAGAAAGACAGCCACTTGAAAGCAATAATGAGGGTGAGTCTGTCCCAGCTTTTATTTCCTATTTTATCTGATCTAAAGTTACACAAAAGGAAAAGCTTTCAGACAATGTGATCCTGCAACTGCTTACAAACACACTTAGCATTAATCTTAAGTGGCACAAGCTGAGTATATCTATAATACAGAGGTATAAACTAATATATATGTTTTGATTACTTAGAATTCCAGCCATGGAAAAGGAAGTAGAAGTGCAGCTTTCAAATATTATACAGTACTATATATTATATACTATATATTATATATCCTATATATTATATATCCTATATATGATTATATACATATTCTCATAATAATAATAATATACAAACAGTGCCAAACATCTTTTAAAACACTATCCTAAATGACTCAGGAGCAAAAGTCCCACTAACTGGGAGAGGAGCTAGTCAAATGTAGCAATCAATCAGTCAAGTGTAGCAGAAGGTGATTACGTTCCTGACGGGTCCTTTTCCATTTGATGGCTCATCCCATTTTCACATGCTTGTTTTCCCTCTGCTGTAGATGGACTCGCTGTTCGGTAGCGTGTTGGTAACTGAATACATATTTAACTCTGCTACGTGCACTGCTGGCATTTGGTGGGTTACTCAAATGTAGGTCAAAGCAGAGAGAGGGGACTTGGAAGGAAAGTGATGGAGACAAAATGGGGAGAGGAAAGGTTGTGTGCGGCATGATGCACACAGATGGCTTATTATCGCTAGGACCATGTGGCAGAATCCAAACTCATCTGACAGTCTGTTTTCATCATAAAAAACTTTTCAGGGACTGCTGAACCTCTGAAAGTATCCGGGTGCCTTCGGCGTGATGTTCACACTTTGCTGACCTTGCAGAAGCCTCCGAGGAGCTGCAGTTTCAAAGCTAGTTCTGCACAGTAAGAGGGTTAGTGCAATGGCTGTTGTGGTATTAATGTCTGCCAGGTCTCTCGACTCAGACTCACCAGGTTTCTGTAGGTTTCTAGATAGCTTATTGGGTCCCAGCTTGCCTGGCAGGGAAAAGTGAAAGGAACTCACCAGAAGCTCTTCCCTGTGTATCACTCCTTACCTTTCTCCTGCCTAAAGACTACCCAGAAAGCAAGAATCAAGCGACTGAAGCATTTATGTTGGAACTAGATCCCCACGGATGAGAACATGAATAACACCTCCATCCCCTCCCAAATCTTCCAGGCCTGACCTTTCACAATCTCCATTTCCTGACCAATGACTCCAAAGAAAATAGAGCTGCTAGTTGGTATTTAATGGAAAGCTGCGCAAAACTTGTCAAAATACACCACCATGCCTGTCAGATGCCTGGGACAAGACCTCTACAGTAGTTTCCAGAAACCCAGTGCAATTACTTACATTTTAAATTATCTTTAATTGTCGCATGTGAGCTACAGAAACATTTTTCCCCACTCTGCAGCAAGACCTCGCTATTAAGAGTCACCCCGTAATTGCGGCTTTAATAGGGGGACCGCAGCAGGTCAGCGGGGAAGGTTAGCACAGGGTGCAGCGAGGCGAGAGCCGCTGCCGGCCGCCGCTAAGTGGAAGTGACACATCACCATAGTGCCATCAATTATGTAGGGGCAGTTTGGAGCATAAACTTTTTAGTGAATCTAATTACCTCGCCAGATGTTTTAATCCAATCTCCTCGCCCCCTCCTCTGCCATCAAATACGACATTGTTTTATGAGTTCTGGATAGGAAAAAGTCACCTTAACTATAGACTCTAGAATAAACTCATGGAGAGTGCTTTGCAGGAACTGAGCATCCTTTTGCAATCTGAGGGATTAGCTGGGTTTATATGTGGCTTGGTACCCATGGGATTGCACTGAATCAGAATGAACATCCTCGTGAATTGATAAGGGAATTATCACAAAGGGCACAAGACTGATGAAAAATAGATGAGATGGTTTAAGTGTGCTCAAGAGCTGAATGACAACTGTTAGCCCGGCAATGCCAGGTTTAAGCAGGCCCTATCAACAGCATTAGAGATGCTGCACGAGATTTTCCAAGGCTGTTTGCTAATTCACCTAATGTTCCTGTTGCCACAAAACCTTGAGAGTGCAGCTAAAAGCAGCACTGCTGAATGCTCCTGGTTTGCTGACAGACTGTGGTCAGATGTGAGCATGAAAGAAAAGCCTGTGCAGTAGACTCCCCTGAAAACAGTGAATTAAGAGGGCACACAAATGCATGGTATTGCCTTCCAGAAGTGTAGAGCAGGGAAGGATCCAAGCAGCGTAGGGAGGGGTTTCCTCATCATTCAGTTGGTGGTAACTTTGGGTGTGCATGTGCAACACGTTGACCAGTCTTCAGCCTTGATTGCAGCGTATGGAAAAATCTCTGTCTTTTGACAACTTAAAACCCTGAAAGAAAACACAACCCAAATCAGAACAGGCTCAAACTGTTCTTGGTTAGACCTCCAGGTGAACAGTTTGATGGTCTTTATTTTCAGCTGCTTTATCACAGCAATTGTTGCTTTTCTTCCCTTCTCATCCCGTCTAGTTCCCCAGTGAGAGAACACTGACACTTATACCAGGCACAACATTAGCTGCATGCTCTTAGTATGGAAGTATGCAGAGCAAACAATGAATCAAGGCTGTTTATAAAGCCTTCAACACATTAGGCAGTGGAGAAGAGCCCAAGTTTCCATGTAAAGGTCTGAATAGACAAGAATGACGTGAAACACATGGAAAATATGGAAAACGTGGAATAAGTAATAAAATTATAAATAAAACAAATACAATAAATTGGGAATGCAAGTTTTACTCATAATGATTTGTGTTCCTAGTAACCCAAGACGCTCTTACCTTTGGAAAACTGCATGTTTTTCCAGTGGGAGAGCTGATGGCAGGTAACAGACCTGATGGGGTGTGCGGCGGGTTGGATCATTGAATGGCTCAAGCGTTCAGCAGGGACTGCTGTGGCCTTGCATGAGCCCTTTCTCTGACAATGCCTTGCATCATGAGCTCAGGAAAAATCACTTAATCAAGCAGCAGTTAGTGCAGGGATTTTGGCCAGAAATGAATCTTGGCTTGTTCTGGGTAGAGATTTGCCTTGTGCAGTTACCCCGACGCATTGAGCCGGTTTCCTTTTTCCCCTTGGTTCTTAGTGGCAGCACTTCATGAGCTTACCTCCATGAGTGTGCTCTCCCATTGACACCCCATGGGTGAGCTGGTGGGATGGGGACTCCAGTCATTGCCATGGCAGCTGGTAGGTACATCTGGATCTCACACTGCAGGGTTGCCTGCAAAATCACTGCTTTCCTAAAACACTCGTAACAAGGACTCACTTTAACAACTCCAGCCTCTTTCAGCTCCAGAAAGGAATGCTCAAAAGCTAACCTGGAAACAGAAATAAAGTGTTTATCTGCTTTAACTAATGCTGATGCTCTATCATTAGCTTAACGATAGCTAGACTTACACAATAAGCTTACCTAATACATGAAATATGGCTGTAGTCGTAACTAGTCACAGGTCTGTTTGTAGTCCAGAGGCCAGCATGGTGAAGGGCACCTGCAGTAAAAGACAAAAGTACAGAAAGAGTGATGGAGCTGGACTCGGCTGCTAATTAATTGTCCCAATTAATTAGGTACCAATTTCAATGTGGTCTATTGGGAATGGCTTTGGTACAAGCCAAGAATAAGGCTTAAATTCATGACTTTCAGATGGAAAAGTTTATATCCAAATGGACTGTCCAAAAAGACAGCAGAAGTCTGCAGAAGTGAAGCAACTTGCCCGAAGTCATGATGAGAACCAAAGCATTCACACAAAGCACAGTGCCACGGTCTGAGAAGATTAAATACTACGTTATATGAAACTGTCCCTTTGCTGTACATCAACAGCTTGGAAAAGTTTCCTTTGATACCACTGTGATGATTCATTTTGCTGTGCCAGCAATAAAGAAAAAAAGGGGAGGGGAGTCTGAGCAGTGCATGAATTGCAGCTATTCTTCAAGGTAAAAGATCTGAGTTTCCATTTCCCTGTGCCATTAGGACTGCTATGGGTCTGACTGGCCAGTATATGGTGAAAAAAAGCCCCTCCGTGTGCCAGTATTGAAAGCAGTTTGTGCATTAGCTGGAGTCTTTGCCAATGAAATAATATCTCCCCTTTGTTTATTATATTGAAACTCGATAAAAGAAGGGGGGGTGGGTGGAGAGAGAAGAAGTTTGTGGTGTGAAATGAATGCTCTCATCTGGGCTCCAGGATGGAGCCGTGAGTAACGGCTGTGGCATCGCCGGGCGTCCTGCAGAGAGCAAGTTACTGAGCCACGGCTGTAACTGCGGTCTGCTGGGAGAGGGACAGGTCCAAGGGACCCTCATGCTCCATCAGTTATGGGGACTGGCCCCTTTCGGGGGCATTGCCTCCTGGGGCGCTGACAATGGCATAGACCCTGCAAGTAACTCAAGTCTATGTTCTAGATGTTATTCCCAACAAAGGCAGATCCATGCAAGCCTGTGTTGAAGCCCAGCACTATCTCAGTACCCTATCAGTACTATCTCAGAATCTATATACTATTCAGTATGTAGATTCCACTCCCCCACTCTCCTTCTGAAAAAGTGACTGCATCTCAGAGCTATTTCTCTAGCTAGTTTTGCTGCACTGATAATTAGCAGAAAAGACCCCCTCAAAAGGAAGTCTCCTTTTCAAATGTGAAAGCAAAACTACATGTTGCCAATATGCTTGCGAGTTGATGGAGCCTCTTTACAACATGGTGGCAAGAAATCACTTTAAATTACAAAAGCAAAGCAAAGCCAAACCAAAACCAACCACCACCCCCAAGCTCACAAGGTCCCTGTACAAAAAAGGATATAAAAAAATCTTACCATGGCTGAAATGCTGCGAGATTCCAAAGTATTAAGCAACATCAATTCATAAGGGGGAGAAAAAGTATGTCAGATTGTAGATGCTTTGGGCCAGTCCTCATAATTTTGTTTAACATCTGTGTTAGTACTGAGGGCTCTTACTCTATGACAGGGGACCAAGGTGTTAATGCAATAGGAACTGTAATAATAGCAACCAGAATAACAACATCAGTGGGAATACTGGCATCCGCCTCACCCCCAGCTCAGCACTCGCATCACTGGGCTATCAGGCCACACTGATTTTTACCTGGGCAGCTATAAAATGTGAACACATGGATGAACTTCCAGCCCAACTCCAGTAGCCAGAAATAGATCTATAGTACTTATACATGTGAGACCATAAACAAAACTGAGCAGGGCATCATCCCTGTTTGCACCTCTCCAGCACACATAAGCAGCCTTGTATCCCAAAACCACACTTGGAGCTGAGCTCTGCAGACTCCCTGTCCAGAAACACCTTCTCCCACATCCTCCTCCCTTCCCAGCACCCTGGGAAGGACACCTCCAGCTTCTGGTAGGAGAGCTCCAGCAGGGAATTAGCAGCCTGGGAATTGCTGCAGCCATGTGGGAGCTTGCGTAATGTTCTAGCCCTATCACTCACATCACTCATATTTACTTCTTTTGGCCCAATTCTCTGCCTGCCAAATAAATTTGCAGCTGCAGAGACTGAGCTCTAGTAGAAAGCTGAAGGATTTACTTCCAGCTATTGAAAGGTTTATAGCTGAGAAATGTGAAGCTGCACAGATTCTGCTGCTGAGGATGTGCCCTCCTCCTCTCACTCCCCATATGCTGCTGGGTTAAAGGGAATATTGCATCACAGACAGCATTCAGCTGCTCCTCTCATCTGCAGAGACAAATTCCACCTTAAACATTGTTCAGGGCAGTGATTCAGAGGCAGAACTTGGTGCTGGGAGCAGAGTGGTACATCACTGCGCATACGGCAAAGACACCTCATGGGCACTGTCTGGAGATAAGTTGGGATGAAAAATTCCTCCACATGTTATTCCCAGCCATCCCTGTCCTTTCTGCTCCATTAAATCTGGGACTGGCCCAGACTGTCTGGGGATACTGGGAGCAAACAGAGCTTGGAAGGCAGCTGCTCCCTTGGTTTCCCTTAAACCATACTCAGGCCCAATGGCACTGGATGCTCTTTCCATCCTTCAGGATCCCAGCCCTCATTCAGGCTGTCTTTATTGAAGCAGCTGGTGCTTCACAGATTACTTCCAGGCCCCCTGAGGGAAGAAAGTCTTTTACATCCTCCAGCCCTGAGACTATTCCAACAGCTGTAACTATTTCATTTTTAATTTATTCGATACAACTTATTGCTGCTTAATCCATCAGGACAAGTTTGAGGGTTCCTGACCCATAAATCCAGAGCGGGGAGGGAGAAGAAGGGGATAAAAATAAAGGAAAAGGAAAAAAATGCAAAGGGTTTTGAAAAATTATATCTAAATCATAGCCAAATGTAAGACTGGACCCAGCAAAACAGCCAGCTCTTACCTCAGGGTAGAGACCTTTGCTCTTAGCATGGTGACATGCTCCACTCCACTTAACTTAGTCAACAGCTTAAACCTCCTAAATTTGTCTGCAATGGACCTTAACTCGTTTTTCCTGCTAACCAGATCCTTTTGTTCAATACAGAGAAGGAAAAACTGCTTTGCATCTTCTTTACATAAACACACACAAATGTGTTTTACATCAAGAACTTTTAAAGGCAAAGCCTGCCCTCCCTCAGGTGCCACTTTCCCTGTGTAGCTGCTGTCAGGGGCTCCATGCTCTTTTTCGGGTGGGTGGTAGGACTGCTCTAAATCAATCAGTTGACATTAGGCTAATGTCTAATTAGCTATGGGTGGGCATGTGCTTTGATTATAGGAAGAACCTCAGGCAATGACTTGTGTTTTTAAGGCCCAGTTTTACACGTATCAATCATCTTTTGACGTGCAGAGTGGGAGGGAAGAAAAATAAGCTGCAATAAAAAGAAAGAATCCTGAAATATTAATGTGTACCTGAGTGTGTTGTAAGCATGGGGCTATAAATGAAGAACCCCCTCCTGGACATCGGTGTTAATAACCCGAGTTTCTCTGTCTCAAGAGGAAAAAGATGCAAGTTTTTCCTTTACCATCATCTGATTTTAAGCAAGGAAAGAGGTTTCCTTCCTAGGGAGAGAAAGATGAGACACGTCATCCCAAGGAGAACTCATCTACTAAAGCTATTTTAAATAGAGCTAAACAGACATCTCCCAGCAGTGGAACTCCTCCGGGTGATGTAAACCCAGCTGCATTCCCTGTGCCTGCTGCTGTGGGGTCTCCTGCTCTTTTCCAATAGCCAGGCTCTATGAGACCAAGTTTCCCCTTGGGCTGCTGGACATATTTTTTGCCCCCAAATCAGGTCTTATTTTGCCACACTGAGGGCCATTTCTCTGCTCTTTTCACTGCACATAAGCATCTATGACGGCTTTGCCATGTGTGTGTTCTCCATGTGTTCACTGCTGTCTATAAGCAGCTCCATCTCACTTTCTTCACAGCCACCCTCTGCCTCCAGAGCCTGCCCAAGTGTGGACAGCCCCGCTGCAGGGAAAACAGTGATGCTAAGTGAGAACACTGCAAGTTGGAGAGTTTCTCTGCCTCAAAACCAACCCCTTCCTCTTCAAACCCCAACATCTCCATTTCTCACTGTAATTGCTTGACTCCAGTCCGGGTAACAATGCTTTGGTTTATTGGGAAAGACAAGAGGAATTTTTTTAGAATTACATGGAGATAAAGAAAACCCTATAGGAAAGGTTCTAATTATAACTATTAAACCCAGAGAATAAAGGGATCCAGTATGCCGAGCTCGTTGGCGGTTAGGGGTTAGGCAATGCTGTCTGTGCTTTAAAACGTGTGGCAAACGATGGGATTTCTTTAAAGGAAGAATTATTTGTGTTCTATTAACCTCACCCTCAACACTGTTCTGCTTTAGGTGATTGGCTTTGCCTCTTTCCTGAAACTCTCTGTGCAGAGCAGATGGCGAAGAGGTTTTGGTGATGTGTGCCAGAGGTGTACTTTAAATAAGAATAGTAATAATAATGCTGGTAATGCTAATAAAAATGAAAGTCATCTGATGTGCAGCCTCTGGTTGCTTTATTCCTGGCTCCTTCTGTAGTTCTCTGAGACCACAGTTTAAAACTGCTGGGTGATGATTATCCAGGGATTAGGGATTAGCGTAGTGGTTTGACTGCTTGTCAAAGCCTTAAAATAATACACAGATTAAAATAAGTCAATTTTCTCATTAATAATGGAGCAGATGATTTTAAAGCCCATGTAACCTCTGACGGGAAAAACCCTGCAGTGGGTAATGAGAAGGGACAGCTTTTGCTGGGTGATCTCATGATATCTGTCTCATCTTAGTCTGATCTGATTTCTGCAGAGATTCAGTTAACAGCTATAGCACTCAATTAAATTTCAGAAGCTCATTAGGCTGGAACCTCATTTAGTATGCACATACAGAGATAAATGGAGTAACTATAATAGAGCTGATCACTCAAAGCAAGCAGCTCGCTCCCCTTCCAAAAACCCCGGCCACTTCTCAAAGGGAATGATTAAACAAATACGTGCAACAAATCAAAGTTTCCCACTGAAACTTACTGATCAGACCTTGCCTCCTCCCTGCCTTGTGGCCACTAAGAGCAGCTGGAGACCGGAGCTGGAGGAGAAGGAGGAGCTGGGGAAGGCAGAGCTCAGCACAGAGCTCTTCAGAGGAAACAACGTGTGTTTTCCTAAGGGGAAGAAAACCCATGTCAAAAGAAGCCAGCACCAGGGCCCTAAGTGCTCTTAGCATTAAAATAAAGGGGGTGGGGGGGATAAAAAGGAAAAGATGTTGCACGCACACAGATAAAGGGGCACCCGAATCATGTGCAGGACATGTGGATATCACTATTAACTCCTAGAACATAATTCAGTCAGAAAGCACAAGTGAGCATTGCTCACCAACACACCCTGCTAGAGATGGGGCTTCCCAAGCCGTCCCTGGAGGCTTTGCTGTCTTGGACTCCAGAAGACCCACTGATGTTGAGGATGGGCAACTCCCTGAAAGCCTGAGCCCACTGGTGTGGTACAACCAGGCTCCACGTGGGCCTGACCCACCAGAATTCAGCCGGTGCCTCTGAAAGTCTTTGCCCTAAGCTGAGAAGGAGCAAAGCAGAGTGCCTGGTCCCAGTAACGCTGCTGGAGACCTGTGCGCATGATGTGGGCTGGCTCAGAAGATACCGTGTTTTTAAGAGACTAACTACACACTGCACTAACAAATAACACAATACAGTAACAAACAACAAAAGCAATAACAAAGGGCACTACATTTTCAGAGAAGCTGTGATGCAGAGAAAAGGTTTAAGTCCTGTCAATATTCCTCAGTGTAACAGAAATATTACAGAGCATCACTAACATTTCTATTCCATTCTGTTCTCTTTCTATTCTGTTCCTCTTTTATTCTATTCCTATTCTACTGTTCTATCACATCTCTATCATCTCATATCATACCACACCATATCTAGAAGAATACCAATACAGTCCCAAGAGTGAAGAAGAGCCCAGTTAGGAACACCAGAACCAAAGGACAGCTTTTCCTTTTGGTATGTTGCAAAGGAAGATTTATGTTTTTAAAGGTACCATCATGCTGCTTTAAGGAGTTACTTTGTCCTGCAGCTTGTCTGCAGGGAGAGCTGCTGCCCAGCACTTAGTGAAATGACAGAGCAGACACCTGGGTTATGTTAGTGGTACCACCACTGACTGATGGCTGACAGCTCTAAATGGGGAGAACAGCTCTTCTAAGTGCTGCTGTCAGAGGCTGAGTAACTATTAAAGAGGTTTTTAAACCAGGGTTTAACACAGGGAACAGAGAGGCTTTATCAGAAGACAATAAAATCCAGAGGGATGAGCTGGTGGTGGAGTCCGGCTCTCGCACGTTGTGCATGTTCTCACCTAGGAAGAAGGAAGAGGTAACAACCACCCTAAGGTAACAACTATGCTATAGGCAATGGGGAGAGCACAAAGGGTGTTCTATGGAGGCAGAACACAGAAACCAGGGATACCCATGAGTCCTCACAGCCATGCAACTGGCCCTGGATCTGGCTTTGTGTGCTGATTCACAGCTTGGAAGGAGGTCCCAAACCACAAATCCTGCAGTAAACCACTGTACCAAACTCATTTACTCAGACTTCATGCAGGGAATTAGGCTTTTTGTCCATTATTCTATTTATTACCAGACATGAAAATAACAACTCCTTCAGCTGAGGCTACACAACCACAATTGCTCAATTCAGTCCATGGCAGAGACCTCCTGGCCTCCCTTCTGACTTCAAACTCAGACCAGTTTCTGAGAACAACTTTCCCTGTCTGTTTGTCCCATCCTGCCAGACAACAATCTGTCTGGATGCAATTTGTCATTATATATATTATATATATACTAATTATAGGCCTGCTCTGGGAAACTACAACACTAAACGTGCCTGGAGATGATGCCATTAGCATGTACAGAGCACCAGTTGGTGCAGAACATGCATTTTTGCAGCACTTCAGGTGTTGGGAGGCATCAAACAGCTTCTGTGACATCCTCATGAGATGCAATGCCTCTTTGAGGACATTGGCCCCCCTTTGCAAATCATTTCACAATGAGAAGGTGTCTGAAATGCCAGCAAGCTGACATGACCTGATGGGCGGCAGTAAGAACAGACCACACTAACCTGGCTCTCTGGCTACTTATCTGCAGAATGGGGCTTTACTAAGGCCTGCTTGTCTCAGAACTTCATCCCCTCACGCCAGTAGTAAATCTCCAGGTACAAAGTTGGTATTCAAAAACGCTGGAGGCTCACTGGGATACAAATGCTCAAAGAAAAGCCCTGGTTGAGCAGCTTTGGTACAGGAGTGACCACAGAGGCAGATTGTGGTATGGCTCTACACGGTGGGCTTGAGCCTCCAGATGCAGTTAACGCATCCCCATCACCAAGAAAACCACTAATGCTCAAGTATTTCACAAAAGGCAGGCCGTGTCTCACTGCTGCACAGATTTCCTCTCAAGCTGCTCATTATGAATCCTACAGAATCAAGCAAAATGCATTTATGGCTTTCAATGTGTCACGACTTTGAATCACGCTATAGAAAGTCCAGCTTAGAGTTTCATTTCTCTCCCCAGATCTCGTGCTTGCTCATTAATTAGTGCTAGTTCCAGGAGATTAGATGACTTTTTAATGTTTCCCATATAAAAAAGAACATAAAGGGAGGGTTTTGGTTCCCCCCCCCCCCCTTTGCAAATGCTAAAGGAAAAGTAAAGGGACCTTTTTCAATTATACACAGCTATTTCTTAATTCCCCTTTGAAAAATGCTGCCAGTACCCAGAAGTGTCAAATTCTAACACGCAGGAACAATGTTGGTTTTTAGCTGGTAATAGTCTGTGTTTTTGTGGCTGACGATTGGGACATTTTTAACATATTTCCCCATCCTGTATTTGCAGATGAGATGACTTTTTCATGTTCCAGGGGAGAACACCCTTACAGAAAGTGCATCTTATTCTCAGCAATTCTGAGGATATCTTTTACTTAGAAAGCAAAAGTAATTACCAATTCCTTCTACATACATGTCACGTTTATTAACAGCCAGAGACCAGATAACACTATTTTGTATGAGATTCAACTGCCTGCACACTTTGCTGACGATTTCAGCAGCTTATTGTCAGTGCCTGAGACCTAAAGGTGCATGAGGGAACAGATCAACCCTGTGCAGATGGGTTCAGATGCTGCTCCATGTACTGCACCTGCAATCCAACATGATTTTCAGAGCACTTGCAGTGTTGGATCATTTAGGAAGACCATTGGCTTTGCAGGAGGTTGGGGAGGTTTCAACAGTGCCCAGCTGAACCTTTCCAGCCAAGGAAATTCGGAACATACTGGCCTCTCTGCATTCGTATGGAGCTGGAAAATGACCACTGAGCTAAAGAATATCTCAGGGATTAGACTTAAGGCAGCTTCTTTTTGCTAAGGGCAGTGTGGAAGATGTATTTCAACTACAGCAGTGGGCAGGCACCGGAAAGTCATAGCTGCACCCTGCAGAGCACCATGTGGGCACCCCAGTACTGACCCAGCAGCCCTGCTCAGGGTATTTGGTGCCTGGCTGTGCCATATAGCAACACCAGTTCTAGCTGTGACCAAAGGGTAAAAGCTTTTTAGACCATGCCCAGAGGTGTGCTGAGATTTGGAGCTAGCTCCAGGTGTAGAGGGAGGTCTGCGCTGTGCTTTGAGAACTTGACTCCCAGACCACACGGGTTTAACTTCGCACAACCAGGAATTCAGGCTGAATTCCTAGAGCTGCCGAGCTCCTGCGCTGGTGTTTTACATCAACACTGCAGCATTGCATCTTTTGCAGCGATACTGGGTCTGATTCTGCTTAATCTAGACCCAGCAAAGCCCAGGAAAACCTCAGTAACTCCACTGAGGATTCTGCTTCAGGCAGTGCTGTGAGAAGAGAATCAAACCGCAGCAATGATGTGAGCTAGAGGCAGCCATGTGAGCCAGAGATGCTCTAAGTGCTGACGTTAGCCCTTGCTTGGACCAGCACACAGACTGGATGCTTATGGCAATACCCTTGTTTCTATGGCTCATCTCACTGAGCATCCCACATGTGCACCTTCAGCTGTGAGATCAGAGGGGCTGAGCAAGCTGAAGGTCCTGAACACCCTACATGATTTCATCCCTTGTTTTCAGACCATTGGATCATCCTACCCAACCCAAGAGCAGCACACAAGCCCTGGGACAGAGAGTACAATGCCCTTTCCTTATCTCCACACCAGCCACAACCTTCCCTGCAGGACTGGGACAACCCACGCTGATCTTTGCCATCTCTCAACATTTACTTTATGTGACTAAGGAGACAAGTCCAGGCCTATTTCTTGATCCCACTGTGCCTATGAAACGAGCCTCTCTGGGCAGTTTCCTTCTGGGAGTAAACTGTCATTTTTCACCACATAAAATTTTATAAGTTTCAAGCGAATGGAAAATGGATTTTATTATTTTATTGAAAAAAAAAGAAAAAAAAGGAAAAAAAAAAAATCTTTTTTTTTTCCTTTTTTTGACCCTGAATGTTTTATGGCTGCAAAAACAGAATCTGTGGTTTGAACTGTTCAGCCTTGATGCAGAGGGCTATGGAACCTTTTATGTAACCCGCTGGCCTGAATAATTATCAAAATATTTTGCTTTCCACTCTTTCTAAGCCTCTGCATCAGAAAAAAACCCCAGCGTATGCAACCCTCTGACCACAAAGTAATACTACTAAGAAAGCCCCCTTCAGAAGCTGTGCTGGGGGAGCTGCCGCCAAGGCTGCCCCGAGGAAGGCCGGTAGCTGGAGCCGGCCGCAGGGCTGAGGCTTATCGGTGCTTGGATGGGGAGAGGGGACCGGGAATGGACCTCACCTGGAGAGGGCTTTCATGGGAAGGGGCTGATTTCAGGGGGTGAGGAAATGGCTCTTTGCTGAGATTAGCGAGATGCTCGGGAGGGCCGTGGCTGGTTCGGCTGAGATGGACGCTGCTGACAGCTGGGACAGCTTTCAGTGTTCCAAAGCATAGCATCGTATACAACTATCGCTCTGCAAAGCATCTTACAGTTGGTTCATCTCCTCTGCCCTTCAGTCAAACACTACTTGTTACTATTAGTAGCCTGAGTATCTAAAATCCATCACACAAGGCTGGTTACAAACCGATATCTGCAGTTACAAAGCTGATACAGATGGCTTTTGCGCACGCTCACACAGTGTCAGAGATGGCGACAGATTCCCAAATCCAGTCTCTGGGATCAATTTCCATAACTGAATTAACAAACACCAGTGGGGAGGGATCTGTCCCTGTGCTCCAGGGCAGGGTTGATGCTGAGCCCCATCCTAGCAGGATGCAATGTCCTTTCCTCCCAGCTCTGAGCTCACACAGATCCACATGACAGGGAAATGGCAACGCTTCTCTAGCAGACACAGGACAAAGTGTGAACAACTCCCCTATCTCCAGTGTTTGGCTGCTGTTTTATTCCCCAAACTCCTATAGTCTCTTAAATAAAAGGCATAGCACAAATCTGCTCTTCACTGGTTTGTATTTACTTCTACTCTAGAATTCTAAATGCTTTCAGAGCAGAAGTGTGCTATGAATTTTTGCACAGCAAGTAGGGAATCACTGTTCCCGGTCTGACCCATTAAGTTTCATCTTTTAAATTGAAAGTTATGGGGTTGATCACATTAATGTTTTTATTATATCTTTCTTTTCCTAGAAAATGCATTGTTTTGGGTTTTTTTTTCCTTTCAAATTCCTTCAATCCTCTCAGCTTTTGGACAACATATTTGGATTGGTTGAACATTTGTTTTGGGTTCTCAGCAATTAAGAACAGTCAGCAGGATGATGACACTCTTGATGACCCGCTCACACACAGATACAGCCATCACTTTTCCTTAAAACCTGAAGATGCCAAAGGCTGTTTTAAAACCCCTGCCCGAGTTCAATTCCTTTTGCTGCAGTTTCAACCATAAAACCCAAGAGCTGCTCTGGCCCAGCAGGAGGAACACCCCATCCCCAGCACAGCTGATGGGCTGCAGGTCTTCTGGTTCAACCCCACAAGCAACAGTCCTGACATTTTGGGCAAGGATTAATCAGGAATGGCTTCGTTATCGCTGATTTTACCTCGGGGCAAGGGAAATGGGCTGGATGACCTCTGAGGGTCACAACCCATCCTGGGTTCAGGGCTTTTCATGCCCTCAAGGGGGTGGAGGATTTTAGCTCTGGCCTCTACAACCTCTCCCTGCATCCTCTCATCCTGACTACCTGCTGCACAGGGCAGGGAAATACAATCCCATTTGGCTTGTGATAAGCTCTCAAACACAACCTCACTAAGTCTGCAATGAGACATCCCCTCTGACATGAAGATACCTCCTCTCAAACCTTTACAGACTTCTCCTTGTCAGCATGGTGCTGGCACTTTGTTCCCAGTTTTGCCTTTGAAGCAAAATAAACCCAAGGAAAGCAGTTGCTGTTGAGCACTGAAAGGTGGGCTGAGGACAACCAAGGCTGTGGAGGCTACTGCAACCTTCCCACACGTGCTGAGCAGATGTCTGCCCTGCACTGAGGGTTTCCTCCCGTGACATTACGCGCTTTCTCCTTTCACTTAGTCCCACACATCTTGCCAGGAAACATCTTCCAGAGCAAGTTTTCACAGCCCTCAGTGCCACCTCCCTTCCCATGTGCTGAATGTGGGGAAATACAGGGGGATTTTGTGGTGAGCTGCCCTTAGTGTGTCCCACCTGGAACAGGATGGGAAAAGATCGACCTTTACTTAGCGCAAATCAGTGCGATTTCATCAAATCCATGGGACTGCAGCAGTTTGGATGTGAAGACAGTCCAAGCCTAGATTCCATCCTTGCACCCAGGGTCAGACTTTGGTCCTTCTGCCTTACAGCACTAATTAGATTGGGGCGTTAAAGAAGGGTGATGGGGGGGAGGAACTGAATTTGTCACTGATCTCATTCTTGTGAGGCCCCGGAGCAGGATGAGGATGGACAGAAATCCCAATTAGATAACTAATTTAGCTCCTTGAGCAGATTTTAGCCTTTAGCCCTGGAGCCAGGAGCAGCACTTTCTGCTCCTGGCTTCGCCATGCTTGGCTGATTATCGGTTAATTGAGGCTTTTCACCGAGGGGCCTGGAAACACCAGCTAACCTGGAGGAATGTGTCCTATGCCCTGCAGCCATCCCTGCTGCCTCTGCCTCCCTCCTGCTTCACCCAGCACTGAAAATGAGCTGGAAAACAGCTGGGGGAAAGGCCTCAGGCCAGAGCCAGGCAGAGGAGCAGCGATCCCAGGGGAGGACCAGCGACTTCAAAAGGCTGGTGTCAGTGGGATGCTCCTTTCCTCCTGCTCGCTATGCCTGAAACCATCCGGCTGGGCACAGCCAGAAAGCCCTACTCAATTACCCAGTTTAACAACAGCACTGAGTATCGACCTTCCCTCTCCCTTCCCTGAAGTCAATAATACACAGTTGCTATCCTGAAGTGTTTTGTGAGGTTTTGCTGACTCCTATTAAAAAAGGCTCTTACTTGCCTTCCTATAGCAAAACTTCAACAGAAATGGCTGGTTACAACTTACTGGAATTCAGGTACAAAACCCTGCGTTTCCCCTTCCTTTGCCTCCTAAATCAGTCAAATGCTTAAGTGTTTCTTGCTGCAATAGCAGAAATGCATTACACCCTGGACAACATCCAGAATAAGAGCATTTTCCTCCTTTACAGCACTCATTAAGAGGTTTATAGGAGTACAGAAAAATATTCCATACCTCTTAGGGCTTCCTATAGTGTTGGACACCTTGAAGCTCTAGTTCTGAATACACTGAATCCTGCCATCACACACTGCAAAATGGGGGTTCTGGTGCAAAAGCAAGGGAAGGGGACAGTTCTCTCCACCCAGAAGAGCTCATTCATGACCATGTGGGGCTTTGCCTCAGGAGGATCCAGCAGATCTTTTTGTACTTGTCCACCAGACATGATGAAAACCTCCATTGCCAGCCCCAAGTGTCTCCAAAACCACAGAATCAACTAGGTTGGAAAGAACCTTTAAGATCATCAAGAAACCAGGGTCCCGTGAACATCTCCATGCACGTGCCATCCTCCTCTACACACAAGTGATGTCAAACAGCATCCTGCTTTCTTTTGTTTTAAAATCAAAATGACCAACCGCGTTCATTGACAATGTCAACCTTGAGCAATGCCACACATTTAGAGGCAAGCTGAAAAATGCCTACTTCCATGGGAAAACAAATGCAGCATAAGTGCTATTTTTCACAATAGAGGATTGAATCCTCGGAGCTTACACACGTGATGCTCTTGAGCCTGCACCTTTGTGAGCCATGGACTTGGACCTCAGGGTTTGGGACCATTTTTAATGATCACGAAGACCAGAAATAAGTCTTCTTTTCATGGGGAAAGCCAAAAATCTTTCCACTCCTGCTCACCTTCAGAGCAGGGACTTCCAACCATAACATCGCCTGCTGGGAAGCTCGCAATCAATAACAAGTGCTGGAAATAAGGGTGCTCCTCCCTCCTCTTCACTGTGAATCCCTATGTGCCCAACAGCTTCTAGCAGGTACCTTATAACGATGTAGTCTCACAAAAAACCCCTCTACTCCACAGGCTCACAGTGTAATCTTTTAGCCTCAGTGTTGTTTTTTCACCAGTGTAACTGGATTTCATCCTTACACAGCACTACCCAGTTAGAAGTGGGTTGCAAAAATACCTGCTTTTGCCAAGATATCCTAAACACCATTTTTATAGGTAGAATATGCAATCCAGACCCTCAGCTGGTGGAATTTGGCATCGCTCCACCAGACCCAGTGCAGGGACACTGATTTAAACCAGCACGGGAGCCAGCCCATGGATTTTCTCAGCCTGTTTGGTTATCTCGACCTTACTCCATCGTAAGGCTTGGGTTTGTTTCAACCCTACTGCAGGAACAGAGCTGGTGTGGAGCATTGACAGTGATTAATCTACCTCTCCATGGGATGCTATCACCATTTCAGGGACTCTGAGGGTACTTCTGATTCCTATTTGCAAAGGGACAACCCGAAACGACTAGAACTAGAAATCCCCATCTTGCTCTTCTGCAGCTTTCCTAAGCTTGCTGCTCTCCCTCCCTTGCAGGCAACAGGGAAAAGGATGAAGATGGGTAAAAAGCAGCTTTCCTTTTTATGGAGAGGCTTTAGAGTATTTCAGGAAATCGTGATCTCAGTAAAACCCAGACCTCACTGAATTGATGGACAGCCTCAGAAACAGGCAGGGAGGTGCCAGAGTCAGAATCCTAGAGAGAATAAGGCCTTCAATTACTGCAGTGATATAATTAATTAATTTATGACTGTAGCCAGACAGCAGCGACAGCAATATTGACTGACTTCACTGCAATCTACACTGCTGACTAATGCTCATATCAACACCTCCAGCAACCAACCAGCCACCAGCCTCTTTGCTGGCTGAGATTTAGCTTGATTTCTCCAGAGAGAACCTTTCCAGATCATTTGAACTAATTGAGGTAATGGAGAAATTGTTCTCATGCCAAAACACTTTCTTTTTTTTCCCTCCCCCTCTTCTTTTGGTAAGATGATAATATTTAGAAAGCTTCTGGCTACTACTTAAAGGAGCAGGGCAGCATCTTCAGAAGCAGTTCTGAGCCTTCGTGCTACACTGCATCCTCCTCAGGGTGCTGGCAGCCAAGCTGCACCCCAACATCTGCCAAAGCAATTGGGAACACCCCTGGAGCAGGAGCACGTTGCACACTAATTGCAGCGATTATCAGCAAGCAGCATTTACAGCCTCTCTGGACACAGGGGCCAAAGGCAGTAGCAATGTGGTTTCGATCAGGGCTGTTGGAGGGGGGGTCCTGCTGCCCTTTGCCTCCCACCTTGAACAGCTCTGCCTGAGATGTGGCTGAGCTCGCCCCATGGATACTCACACTGCCTGGGCCAAGGGATGCTCCTGAGGTGCATCTTTAGACACCCGAACACCATTTCATTCCCATCCTTAATCAGTGCCTCAGTTTACCAGGCTGGTTCCCCTTAGACTCAGCGCTTTCTCAACTCAGCGGTTGTATGTCCTGGGGTACCACATGCAACCAGGGCAGTCTGAAGTTCCCCGAGGCTTCCCACACTACCCCAATCTTTGTGACCAGTTGCGCAACTCAACACATCAAGAGCAGGTTGCTTTGGGACAACACACTGAATGGAAGCTTAAAGATCCATCCGCGACTAGAATTGCTGCTGCACAAAACCTACCCAGGTGCATCCTACACAAGCCTGGGATCTCTGTAGGACAGCACTTTGGGAAAACATGCTGCCTCTTGCAAGTTGGGTAATACAGGAATCACTGCCAGGGAATCTGGACTGATCAAGGGTAACAGATTGCTCCCAGCAGCAACCTCAGCCCTCAGAGAAACACTCCATGAGGAAGATTCCTGCATGTCCAGACTGCTCAGACACAGGGGAAGAGATGAGGGAAATACAGAAAAAACAGGGAAAGGACAATGGTGGGACAGAAAACTTCCCTTTGGAGCAGATTGCCAAGCCCAGCCAGGCAGCAGCATGAAGGTCTTCTTAGGAAATACAGCTGGGAGCTCAAAGGAGGGAAATCTTTTCCTGCCTCTAATGGAATTCAGACTGAAGCATCCAGGAGAGATACTGGGACAAAAGCCAAACCTGACGATGGGATCTATCCTGATCTGTCCTTAAAGCCTTTTGCCTTCAAGCTGCGTGGGCTTGTGGAGTCAGAGGGCAGACAAGCAGCGCTGGGTGGCCCAGTCCAGGTTTCCATTCTCTGCCATAGCACAGATATAAAAATGTTCATTTTCACTTTTCATAACTTCTTCTTAAACCACATTTCTGATTTGCATCCGGAGATGCAGCAACCCCAAAGACGAAGCCACTGCCTGAGTGTGTCTGTACGTGCATGGAGGGTTGAGAGATTAATCCTAATCTCTGCTGAGCCAGCATCCCCCCAGCCCATGTTCTCCTATAACCTGCCTGCTCACTGGGTGCTTATAAACATTGCACTGGCTGTAATGGACAACACTGGGAGAGGAGAGAGAATGAATCAGCTGAATGCCATCAGTTCTGCTCTTGTGCTCCCAGTGAATGTTAATTACACAGGACTGCCACGGCCAGGATTAATCATACCAGAGTGTCTAGAGGCCTCTAGTGTCCAGAAGCTACAAGAACCAGGCCAGCACCTGCACAGAAGCAGAGATATTCCTGTTCTAGGGCCGTGACTAAATAACCACGATGAGCAGGTTGGGGTGGGGAGACTGAGAGAGGCAGCGTTATCAACAGGAACCCGATTCAAACTCATCACTTTGCTATGATAGATGGCTTACCCAGAAGAAAATGATCACCGAGAGGTGCTTTTTCAGTATTTACACACAAAATGCATCATTTATACACAGAACACCGTAACACATTGACACGCTGATGCCAACGTGAGCCAGCTATGCTCCATTCCTGCACGGGTGATCTGTGCAGCTCACCAAATCAAGCAACAACCAAAAGTACTTGCAACCAGAGCAGCATTCACAGGGACAGCATATGCAAAACCCACTGAAAGAGCACGTGCTTGGTGTTATCTACTAACATATGAAGCAAGAGAAACCCCTACTCTGGTCATAAAGGAGTCCCTAGACATAGATTTTCCCAAATGAAGGCCTTTGACATGAAGGAGAATTGAATGCCCACTCCTGGAGAGAGCATCACTGAGGGCAGAACCATCCCAGGACAAATGCTTCCATGTGGGGAGCAGGGAGGAACTGGGAAATGAGACTTTTTTGGTTCTCCGAGCACCCTGGCTTGACAAAGGTTCCTCTTACAGGAGATGGGGGCAGAGGGGATCCCCTCTCCTCCCACCTGCCCATCCCAACAAACGGGGCTCCACTGGTCCACATGGAAATGCAAATCATCAGAGGCCTCTTTCTAAGGAGCAGAAAAAGCTCCTGCTTTGCCAGTAAGTCACAATAATGTGAAGTAAAAGAGAAGCTGGGGGAGGGGGCTCTAACAACTTATTGTTTTCCATAAGTCCTTCAATTAGCAAACATCCCATAAGGAGAGAGGGAGAGGGAGAAAGAAAAGAGATTTCATGCACTGACACAGCCCCAGTCAGTGGCAAACGCTCCCAGCTCCTGCATGGAAAACACTTTCATCTCCCCTCGCTAGCTCTTGGCATTACATCACGCCAAGTGCATCCTGGGCAATATTGTTATGCTAATCAAGCAGCCCATGAGACTGGATTCTCCAGAGACATTCCCACCAGGTCCTGGCACTCCAGCTTATTCAAACCGGGCTGAATTGCCCCCGGAGAATAAAAGATGGAGCCTTAATTAACTACTGCTCTCAGTTCCCAATCCTGCCCGATTGTGTTGTGCTGGCGATTGGGGTTGCTAAAGAGGCAGTGCCAGGACACGATGCTGGGGCTGCTGGACCACAGCAAAGCTCAGCCCAGCCTCTCCTTGGTTTATTTATTGCTATTATGGTGCTGCGGGTGTTGCTTTTCCATGCCAGTGGCTCGCAATGCTTGAATAAGTCATGGAAAAATTCAGGCCCCTTGTGCCAGTTTCATTCCCCCTTCCTTGTTTTCACTATTAGGTGCCTGTCTTTTCCGGTTTGGATCCCTTGAAGAGCTTTTATGACTCTGGACAAAAAAGAGCCAGCTTTTACATCTAACAGCATCTTTAATAGGTTTTACTAGCTGCCCATGCCACTGGTGTCAGAGAAAAGCTGCGTGCTTTAAGGCAGAACAGCAGAGAAGTAGCATCTGGCCTTCCCTGACCCTCTCTTTGAAAGGGAAAAGCAAGTGGGAGCCTGGCAGGCAACACGGACAAGGACTACACAGCACTCCCGAGGTCTGGGAGGGAGCCACATGCTTCCAAGAGAGCAAATCCTGGGAAGACGGGCACAGGGAAAGCAGCCTGGGCTGAGACCCACTGGGCAAAATCCTTTCCAGCATCCCAGGGAAGCAGTTGTGATTGTGCAGGGTCCTCTTGGGACCAGCCCTGAAGAATGGATGGAGCTGAGGCTCTGTGCACCTCCTCAATGGAGGGAATGGAGGGGGAGCAGCTGCTGAGATTTGGGGCTTTTACTGCCGGTCAGGCAGGTGAGGGTTTAACACTAGGGAAGGTACAAACAGGAGCATTACTTCCACCCCAGGCACGCAAAGGAAGCACAGCAAGGCAGACTTTTAACATACAGCACTGCAACTTCATTCCTGTTTGCTGTGCCAAGCAGCTCCCGCTTCTTCCCTGCAACGGATTCCATGCAGGAGCTGAGGAGAGGTCCTCAGCCACAGCCTGTCCCTGCTGGACACAAGGGAGTCTCATCTGACATAAGAAACTGAGCTGTTTGCCCAGAGGTCTTTGCCTACACCACGAGCCCAGCAGCCTGCAAAGAGGGTTTCATTACTGCAGAGCTGGGCAGCAATCGCAGCAGCTATTTCAGAGCTGCTCAGCATTTGCCTTGCATCTGCCTGCAGACCCACACGGGGCTGGCCCCTCAGCTCAGAGGCTGCAGCTAAGGAAGGAGATAGCAGATACTGTGTGGGAGTGGAGGGCGATCACAGCAGGGCAAGGGTGCAGGGACTGGAAGCTGTCACATCCTGGGGGATGAAACTCTCACATCTGCACAGCTGGGGTCCTGCCCCTCCACTTAATTGGCAATTAATGCTGGAAGGGCACTCAATGTGCTGTATTATCAGCTTATCTCAAATGGCAGATCAAGGAGGAGACCACCTTAACCATGGAGGTGGTTTATCTCCTAGGGAGAAGTGGAGTATTTCTTTCTCTGTCCCCTGCCCCTATGATTTATACTGACCTGACATTCGCTTTTACACCAGCAAACCAGGTTCCGACAAGAATCTCATTAAATGCTGCAATAAATCAGTCCCTTCGACGAGAATCTTTTTACTGCCTTTTGGAATGATAGAGGCATACCTGTCCCGAGACTTAGGACATGCATCTACACACACAGATGCACATACACACTTAGGCAAATACACACTTCAAAGCAAGAAACCCTTTGGCTTAACATCCTAAGAGGCTTTCCAGGGATGAAATACTAGTCACCCTCAGCAGCCGGGGAAAAACACAAGTGAAGAGTTACAGACAAGAGAGAAGAGAGGCACTCAATATGAAATGAGACGGGTCACCTGCCAGAGGGATCCAAGGATCTCTTCCAGACCACAGGAGCTCCAGAGGCAGTGGGGCTATCGCACTGTGTAAAGCTGGGACAGAGCAGGAGCCAGATGGTATATGGATATGTATATTTTTAAGAAAAGCTAGAATTAAACCTTTTGGAGATTACATTCCCAAAGTACACAGACGTTCAAATGAGAAAGAAAAGCCAGTTAAAGTTGGTCAAAGCACAAAACTGAAAGAGAAACAGTTTAGAAGCAGCAGCTACAGCCCTCACACAGGAGAGTAACTCCATTCTCTAATCCTTGCAGATGCTATTTCGAAGACTGAGCATGAAAGAGCCTGATTAAGGAGAAATTATTATTATGGGCAAAAAGAATAGAAAAGCACACAAAAAACCTCCTCACCACTTACCAACTGTGGCCTAACACCAAGGACTTCTTCTAATTCATGGAGATACATGGCAGGTCTTTGAAGCAAGCTGCCCATAGCCCTGGTCCCTCAGGAGCACAGCAGGTCAATACTTCTCTCCAACAATCTCTATGAGTTCCTAGCTGTGATGCATGGCTTTACTTATCCACACTAGCAATCCCTGCAAGGCACTGGCTCACCTGGGTTTAGGTATCAAGTAAATAGCTGCCACCTTTATCCCCTTGAGAAGAAAGAGCTACAACATTAACTTCACCTGTGAAATTAAGCACTTCAGTTGGAACAAACATTTTCTTGGGCTCCTGATCCTAACAAAAGCTCTAATTCCACTCTCAGTTGTAAACTGAGCCCTTGCCCGAGATCAGCTTTTGGCTGATGGTTTCCCTTTACAAGAGCTGTTGGACAGTGAAAGACAATTAATTCTGTTCGTAATCAAGCCTTAAAGTCTAGGAGGCTGAAGGCTCTCCATCTAGAACATCAGCAAAGACAATGGGCACAAGAAACCTCCCTGCAGGACCTAGGACATGGACGGATCATGTCCCGTATCTTTTCCCTTGCTGATCACAGGGTGCTTCCTGACTAAATAGAAAGGTCATTTCCCCATTGCGCCATAACAGTGTGGTCTAAAAATAAACTTTGGCCTTACAAAAATATCTCCATTGGCCTTAAAAAGAGAGAAAAGGGGGGAAAAAAAACGGAGAGAGGGAGAAGAGAAGCAAAAAAAGAAAAGCCCCAAGTTGTGCTGTTCTTGTTGCCAACATCCACAATCCCTCTTCCAAATAACCCTTCATTTACATGCATGTTTATTTGCCTTTCATGGCTGTCTGGAAGGCAGAACTTTTTCCCCCTCCCTTTTTGTCTAAGACAAAGATGCAAAGAGGTAGAGAAATGTAACCTCCATTGCTCAAACACATCCCCAGGACCAACCGCCATGGCTGGTTTCCTGACTGACCAAACAACCAACTCATGGGTGCTGGGGGCTGATGTACAGGGAAGGTGCTTTAAGAAACAACAAAGAGGGATGTGCACAAGAAACAGCCCTTCTGGCTCCCTCCTGACATCCACAGCAATGTTCCTGAGCTCTCTTAACCTGGCCTTGCTTTGTGGAAGGCGATATTTCCCCTGAAAAGCTCAGCATTGGTTTCATTAGATTTCCTTGAATACATTATTTCATTTGCCTTTATTAATTACATTGCAAGCCTGCTACATATCCCAGGGAGTCACTGGAGCTAGACCATACATCAACATAGCAGCTAGAAGCGTTCTAAAGACACACGCAAAACTCATGCTGCTTGGTAGAAAAGGCTTCAGACAATATTTAGAAGGACAAACTGTGCTCTTTGGGGATCCAGAAAGCCTAAAACACAGACTATCATTTACTTTGGAGACCAACAAAATCTGCACTGGAGTGTAAAATGGAGTAGGTGTAATTAAATATTGAATAGCCTATTGATGTTCTTTCCTGGTATTTAAATCACACCCCATGTGGCTCTCATTATCCAAACACTCACACACATGCTCAACTTTGACCGTGCAAATATACTGACGTGGAAGGAAGAGAAATATGTCCATGCACAGGAAAAGCTACAGTGCCATGTTTATGGGATCAGATGGTCTCTGTGACTTGCTGCACCCTATTTCCTTCTCCTGGAAGGAGGTGCTGATCTGTGTGGTCCAGCTGATGATCACCCAAAGCTTTT
Source organism: Psittacus erithacus (assembly GCA_009867235.2). NCBI lineage: Eukaryota > Metazoa > Chordata > Aves > Psittaciformes > Psittacidae > Psittacus > Psittacus erithacus. Next base: position 69,100 of record WYDI02008850.1, on the reverse strand, counting down.
TAGTATATATTTTTGTCAGTGATGGAAACGGGGCAGTGCGCTCTGCAAAGCCTTAGAGGTCCTTCAGAGAGTGCTTCCCATGATGAACTCCTGGGAAGGAAGAGTGGAACAATGTGTTTCTACCCATAGTAGCTATTTTTAAGCTTTCATAATTCTTCTTGTGGACCCCATGATGGACTGAAACCAGACAGTACAGTCAGAGTCTATCATTGCAAACCTGGGGTATCAAATCTAGGCTTTGATTTATCCTTTAACACCAGTCCAGACATAAAGAGGGCAGACCTGATTATTCTGGGATGCCAAATACGTAGGCAATTTCTGGACTTTTCAGGAAACCCCTGCATTCAATGTCTTTAAGCTCCATCTGGCTGTGGCAGCCTGGGCAGTCACAAAGTGTTTTGGTTATCTCTCCCTACCTCTTTAAGGATTTTCTATGTAAAAGTTTATTTTCCTTTGGATGGCTAAAACTTTAATAATTTCCCTGATGTGGGTGAAGCTCTGCTAATATAAAACCACTTATATTCCTACAGCTTACTCCTGTATGAGAAAAGGGAATGAGCTTAGGTGGTATAAGGCACCCTTATGCTGTCCACGCTACAGGATATGCCGCTGTAACTGTATGGGTAAAATATCACAGCCTTAGCCAACATAATTACACCAGCACAAAAGATACTGTGTGTAGAACAGAGCTACATGTGCCACTTCCTAATACTTTCATATGCCACTTTTGGCCACTGTTGTACCCGAATTAAAACACTTCATTCAGGCAGATCCTTGTCAGATCCCAAGCAGCAGGGAAAAATCCGGCCAATTTACTTGGAGCAACAGACACTTCTGACATGGAAAGGCAGAGCCAGGGCAGCCCCTTCATTGTCCCTCTCATTCTCATTGATGAGTTTATGGTCTGGGATTCTGCTCGAGAGAAAGGCTGAAAACAGAAAGGACAACAGGGCAAGAAACCCAACCCACCCTAAACTCTGGATCACTTTTTGCTGTTCCTGGGGCTAGTTCTTCCCTGCATGTTAACCACCATGTCAACCATCATGGAAAACAGAGTTTCTCTTTAAATAGACATTCAAGAGCCACTGCAATGGTGGAAAGGCCTTGAAAGATGGGAAGAGAAGGACTGCCTCCCTTTTCTGCTCTTCCATGGGTGGCACATTCAGAATGGCTGGCACTGCTGAAGGGCTTTGTCTTTTGGGGGAGTATGAAGTGCAGCTTAGCATAAATCTCTGCAAACTCAGGAATGAAGTGGTTCCATCAGATGTACAGAATTTCTTGGGATGTCTCTCCCTATGCCTTAGTTCAACCTCTTCAAAATGGAGACAGTAGTGAGGTGAATTGCTTGGATTTTGGCCAAACAGCTGGAATACACTGAACTCATCTAATTGTGGAAGTTCAGTAGCCTTAGGCCCCTATACTGCTTGGATGAAAGGCCAGGCCAAGCCAAGGGGTCATGGTGGCACATTAAACCAAATAAATCAAACCAGCTGGGAGATTCCATTTGCTCCCAAGATTACTTTTGAGCCGACGGACGGGGAGGAAAAAGGAAGGAGGAGTTAATTCATTTGGTCTCTGGACTGACAGCTGCTCACCCATCTGAGGTGGACAGAGAGCATGAAGATCAACTGATCTGATCAATCAGTTGGTCCCAGGGTGGGGAGAAGGCTGGAAAAAGCCCTACTGGGTCCCAAGAGATGGAAAAAGGAGAGTTCAGGGAAGGGTAGTGTAGTGTGGCCATAACTGCGGTGAGACCCAGAATGGTCCCTCTGATTTCCATTGCTTCTACCTCCCTACCTCCTGCATCTCTACTCACTTTCTCCTGCTGTACCTCTTTTAAGCTGAGAAAAATACAGGGTAACACATGATTGCCTCTCTACAAGAGCGTCACTAAGCTTGCACAGGGAACAGTAGCAGTGCTTAAGCTTTCAGATGTATATGAAGGAGAGGAAAAAATGAACTTCTGTGTTAGTTAGCATGTACTTTAAAAATGATGTTAGGCCCACCAGGAAAAAGTGAGTCTAGTCCATGTGGAGACACAGAAAAGTAACCCACAATCAGAACTAAGTTACTCATGTGTCAGATTTGCAAATTAGTTCAATTTCTGTATTAAGCACCTAATTGTCTGCTCACACATAGGAGCAGAATAAAACACAAACGCAGCATTTGCCTCGCCTACCACTGTGAGGGCCTTGAGGACAGAGTAATTAGACTTGGACTCCCCATGTGTGGAATTAACAGTATGTTTGGGTTAAACTCTTATGACAAATCCTAGCCGGGAATTGTCTGAGCTTCCCTCTGCCCCACAGTGTAACCAGCCTCGGAGTTTAAGCACATTTCAGTCTCCAGTTCTGTTATTCTATCACTTATTATTATTAGAAGTTTTTCTCATACCCCGATTGGTAGAAAATGTCATCATCGATTGCCAAGAATAACCTAATATTGTTTAAAAACATTATTGCTGGGGCTGACCCAGGGCATGTCGTGCTGTGAGTGGAGTAGACTTGGAATCACAAACTCCTTTCAGCTTATGGAAGCAACAAGGGCCGATGTGTTTCATGTGCTTTCTGAGGGCAAGCTGGAGAAGGAGCTTACACCCGCTTCACACCAGCACTTCCTGCCAGCCAAAGCAGCAGTGTCCTGCAATGGCTGTGAATGCAGATGTCCATCATTCCCCAGGTGAGATTAGAAGGGAGATAGAGAATGGACAAACCTGACGGTGATGGAGGTATCCACGCTTCTGTTTCGTCTCATGTGTCATTGACTCCATCCCGAGTGGTTCTTGCAGAGGGCTGGCAAACGCCTTTTCAAAGAAAACAAAAGCATCTCACAGCATTTGGGTAAAACTGGAACCACATCTTTAGGGGTTTTATAAGTACTATTAGAAATAGTTTTGCCATTTTATTTCCCCCTCATCTCCAGTTACTTCCTGCCTTTTGCACAGCTCTGGACTAGCCTTGCGCTTTCTAGGATAGGAAACAGCAGAACTGTTACTGCTGCTTAACTTCAGCAGGACCTGCACCAATTGTTTCTGATGGAGCACCCGATGCTCAGTGCTAACCCCATGAATTCCACCCCTCCCTGGTGATTCTTCATTGTGACCAAAGGTGACACAGGATGGAATAAAAGTGCTGTAATTATTTGTGTTTTACATGCTGATTGCATGGAGTGATGCAGTAGTTTGCCCAAGTACCCAGTAGATCAGTGGCAGAGCCAGAAGACTTAAGAATAAGCCTTGCATTCAAATCAAAATACTCTCTTACTGCCAATTCAAGAGGGTAGCAAGACATTAACACCATCTGGGGAGGGAAGAGGGATAAAATCAGATCTGTGCTTGGGCTAAAGATGAAGTTGCTGTCTCCTAAACCCTGCTATTCAACCCTCTAGAGAGCCTTGTCTCCATCCATGGCTGCTGAGTGAGCCCAACACAATCCTCTTCGCTCCTTAGTTCAGACAAGAGCAGCAATCTCCTTTCCCTTGCCCCATTATAGCTATTGAAAATGTTATGCATAAACAAACGACTGAGACAATTTATTCACCATTTCCAGGAACCCTCCCCCTTTTTCTTCCCCTTCTTCATATCTGTGGCGCAGCTATAAAGAATCCAGCAGTCATTTGGAAAGTCGAATATCTGTGATTCATCCATGACTATTTCACGGCAGATGAATGCGCTGTTACAGCGAGAAGACATAAATAACTAGGTGCTTGTTGATTTATTTGTTGCCATTAGTATTTGTTCATAGCTCAGGCTCTTTTCTCATTTTAGCGCCTGAGTTGTTCATGACTAACTCTGGATTTGTTACAATAGACAATTTTAATAGAGTCTGATGGAAGAACATCTCCAGATCGCACGGGACCTGTACGATTTGATCATTTGCTGCTTTACTCTCAGTGCGTGATGACGATTCATAGAGCACTATTCCTGCTCCTGCCTTAGATGGTTAATACTTCTTGGAACAAAATGTTGTTGCTATTGTTTTCATATGGCTTTGAAATGTGTCCATGGCCCTCACAAAAGAAGGGCAAAAATTCTTAGTGCAGTAAGGAAATAACAACTGTGAGAGGGAAGAAAAGGAAAATGAAGACAGAAGTGTTTCACCTCACCTTGACTTTGCTATTTCCCCCTTTCTCTGATTTAGTTTGCCTTTTAGGGTCAACCTTTTCCATTAAGCAGTTCATGAGATAACTCAACTCCCCTCGCACAGTGCTCTTCCCCACTCTGCTGCCACGTGACTGTTTGCCCTGTACAAATGGCAAACCTCACTGGTAAGCAGTGACTCATGGAGGTGGGTTCCTCCACAGCTGCATAATGGGCACGATAGAAATCTGACTTCGGCATTTGAATAATCCCATAATTCAGGGTGTCAGAATATTTTCACTATTAAAACAATGACTTGCAACAGGCGACTGTTGTCAGCATATTCGCTGCTCTCCTCATTAGTCTGGTCCTGTAAATTGTGTGGTAAGCAACCACAGTTCACACCTGGTTTGCCATGTGAGTATAAAACTTGGTTTAACTCTTATGAAGTTTCACATAACATAGGTCAGGATACAGGATAAAGATTTTGGAGCTGGCGGTTTGGCATCATTGAAGAAAAGATGGCTGACCAAGACAGCATTAACACCTACAAATAAATTACAGATAGTAATAGCTACAGCAAATCATTTGTTATCTGAGATGATGGGGAGACAGGAAAGAGCAAAGAAGAGAATGAGGCCAAGGCTGGGAATTACAAACTATATACTCATACAAAGACCAGTTTGGGGAAACAGGATAATATCCCCCATGCACAAGAATTCATCACTGCAGAGATCCAGCAAGAAGTGATTCCATAGAGCATTACTGCATCGCTCTGGGAAGTGCTGAGCTCAGGCAGGATGGCCCATGGGACCTTTTCCTACTCTACTGCTTACGACTCCATTAACTGAGGTTGCCAATGCCAGTCTGCAGTGATTCTGTTTAAGATCTTGCCATTTACAAACTGAAATGCCTATCAAAAAGGAACAAATCTGTATGTGCATCCAGCTTAGAAACAGGAATTCCCTGAATTTCTTGCTTTCCTGAGAAAGCCTCAGATTTAGCACTGTGGTAGGCCACTGATGCAGCTTCACATCTTCAGGGACTCGCTGCCAAAGCTGCCACTGGAGAAGACATGTTTAACTGTCTGAAACTGAGGATACAGCCACATCACTCTTCAAATTCCCCCTGCCAACTGTTCCATGGTCAAACGATGCTATGGAAAAAGAGCCCTTTGCCAGCCCTAGAGGGAAACTTCAATGCTTCTTGCCAGGTGGATGGAAAGAGAATCATGCAGCCCACATGAACGTTATATTTCTGATAGTGATAGAATGAATTCTCATACTAGGCCATGGAATTTTGATGCAAAAAACCAAGTTGTCTCCTTGATGATGAACACGCCAGTTGGATTCCTGTTGCCAAAACCAATGCACTGACTCAAACAAGAGTAATTTTATGTTATGTTCTGCATAACAGCAGAAAGAGGGAGATCAGTGGGGAAAGCTCCTGCCTAAATCAAATATAGTTAAGTTAAAAGACAAAGTGTAAAGCAAACGGGATGAAAAGGGGAAGACCTGCGTTGTGTGGATGAAACTGCCTGGAAGAGAGCTGCAGAAAGCAAAGGCTGAGGGTGCCATTGTTTTGTGTTCAGGGTCTGATCTCAGTTGGAAGAGAACTAATCCTGAGTTACTCATCAGCTTCGGAAGGTTTCAGGCTGTGAACGGACTCGGCCATAAATGCTTGGTGAATTAAACAAAAGCTGGAATTGAAGACCAAAGCCCACTAGTTGCTTAGATGCTACTCTGGTTACTGATGAATGATGTCTCTCTCAGACTGCAGTCTCTGAAGAGCTGTTTTTAATGAGCTTGGTTGTAAGTTTAGATTATTCCAGGTTATTTCTTGCATTCAGTGGATCAGCCCTGGTAAGAGGGCTAATATTCTGTCACATCCTCAATTCAGACTGCTGTGTGACAAATGCCGCACCATACATATGCTTAATCTTTTCCAGTGTCTGGAAAAAGCTTGACTTGCCTTATGTTCCACACAGTAACCTCAGTGTATGGGGCTTGTTTTCCTCTAATGATGGACTGAGTGAAACTAAAACTCCCCAGCTACATGCTGTTCCTTTAGCAAAGGGCCTGGGGTTGATCGCATCCATGTTCAGGGATATACAAGTCCTTGCTCAGGATAACTGCAGAAATCTCAAGGCTTCAGGCATGCCTAAGCTCGGGAAGGAGAGAAGGGGTAGATCCCAATGCAGTGAAACAAAGCTGGTTTTCCTCATTGCTGTCAATGTTTTGTCTCTGCCTCTGCAAGGAGTACAATTTTCCTATGATTTACACACAGTGCCTGTCCCCCTTTGAATGACAATTAAACTCCCTGGGCAGGCTCCTGGAGCCCTACTCAAGCCATGCAAAGGGCAGCAGCTGATGCGTAGCTCTGTCTGGAGTTTCCCTGAGCTGCACTGACCTTGTCCCCCTGAGCAGGCGAAGCAGGCAGATGTCTTCACAACCACTGGCCTTGCCCCAAACGTAAAGAATAGAAACTGGGCAGTGTTTATAGGAAAACCTTTTCTGAAGCCATGGCAGTGCCCCGGCAAGCCAAAAATGCAACACAACATAAGCCCCAAACAGGCTCCTTGAGTCCAAAGAAAACAGGGGCAGATAACAGCATGGGGCTACTTCCCTGAGTGCAAATTGATGATGAAACATCCAGAATAATGCTGCTGTCTCCCTTTAAGCTGATCTGATTTCTGCCAATGCAGAGAAAAGCTTTCTTTGAACAAATACACTGGTGAATATTACAGAGTACCACATCCAAGCCTCAATCCATGGCAGGGAAAGGAATCACCCCGCACTTTCCCAAGCTCTGGTTTTATTTTGTATTTGAAACCAGAAGTTTCACTCGCTGTGCATTACCTTGCAGAGGTTTGGCTATCTTCAAGCTCTGTTTAATCACTTCATGTTAGTTATTGCATAGCAAATATCAGAGATTGTTGTTTATCGTGTAGCTTCAAGACTAAAGGAATCCAAAGTACTTGCACTGAACAGCTTCTAACCAGTACTATCATTCTCCTAAATTCACCTCAATGCACTTAAGGAGAAGCAAAGACATGGCAAAAAAGCGTTTGCAAGCGTTTAAACACTTCTCAGGCAACTAATGCCGTGAAACTCAGCAGGATCAATGTGTAAAATTCAATCTCTGTGCTAAGGAAATTGAAGCCAATATTTAAACAGGCCAAAGCAGTTACCAGATCCTTGAGAAGATAAAAGGAGAAATATCTCCTATCAGTACTTTAATCCATTGCTTCCAGAGTGCTACTGTGCACTCTTGACCTGGGAAAGGAATGAATCCTGAAGGGGAGTAGCAATCACTGCAGTGAAACTGGAGTTCACAACTGGACGGCGCTGATTTTGCTTCGTCTCATTCAACTCACTTACAAAGTACTGAAATATTAAAAAGAACACTTATTTCACAACCCAGATTGGCAGCTCCCAAGCTGACAGCCCCTGTGGCTGCATGACCAGCACAAGAAAAAGCTGCGGAGCAGATAAGGGGATTAATCCAATTGAAACCCCTGAGGGAGCTCAAGAAATGGCTGAATTTTCCCCATGGACCTGGTGGGATTCCCATGTACCCAAAAAGCTGAAAACGAATGTGAATGCTGAAGAGCAGAGTTGTGTGAGAGTTTGCCTATTGCAGACTCTCCATCATAGACAAGGCACTCGAGGTAAAGAATTAAACAGCTTGTGTGATCCAGAAAACTCATCTCCTGTGCTGCTCTAATAAAAACACCGGTCCTTGGAACAGCCCTTATCTCTTGCTCGTTTAGAAGGTAGGTTTTTTAGGACAGAAAGTGGGTATTTCCATAATGGAGGGACTTGGAACAAAACAAAGCCAAGTCATCAGCAGCTAATGATTCTCCTAATTTTTGCTGATGTTGAACGCTAGAAAAACAAGACCATTTCCTCTCCCATTTTTCACTCGAAGCCTGAGGTTGCCCATTCACTGGCAGCCAGCAGTTGGGGGCTATGAGTGAAAAGCTGTAGGCTGAGTGCTAATTCTCCTGCTAGTCAATGCCTCCCATGCTGGAGGATACACAGCCTGTTTGACCATCCTGCTCATCACCCAGCTGGCAAGGAGGGGATCACACACCTGCATGGAGCAGCCCCGGACACAATCCAGCCCTGCAGGAAAATGGCTCTTGGCTGCTGCTTCCCCAGATAAGAGCGATGCCTCCAGCTTTTCCAGCTTTCACTGTCTCTATCCAGCTGCTCCTGTCTAGCCACAGATAAGTACTTAATAGGGAGAGGAAATGAACAGCGATGGAGCTGTCTTGGAATGAAGGCAGAAGACAGTTGTTTAACAAAGAGCCTTCTGAAACACAACAGCTTGAGGGATCTGCCCACCACTATCTTCTCCATTGCCCTAACTAGGAAGCGATCTGATTACAGGGTGGCTGCCTGGCTGGGTTCCCTCCAGCTGACCACAAAGCAGCTGGCAGAGGAAAACGGCTTTAAACAACTCCTGTTGTCAGGCCACAAACAAGATGTTTGTTACGCAGGATGTAAACCTCAAACCCAATGAATTAAACAGCAACAGCGATGCTCCTGCCACACTGCTAAAGGCATTCCCCCTTCGCTCACTGTGAGCAATGGGGCACGGAAAGGCATGGGAAACACCGGTTTCCAACTCAGCAGCAGTGTCATGCACAGTGCAACAACTGAACAGCACTCTTAAGGATACTAAAACTACACTGAACACCAACCAATAACTCTTCAGCTGCTAATTCATTTCCTCTTTGTCCTACAACTCAAAAACCTGTGGTGTGCAGACACCTCCACCCTTGATCCTCAGTCCCTCCATGAAAATCCCCCCTTAAAGCTATTTCATCCTCACCAGCCAGATCTGCTTTAGGCAGCTTTTACTCAAATAATATATTTGATTTATAGACACACAAAAAATCATATAAAAGAAGTCTACCAGGGGCAGCTCTTGAAAGACTTTTACAAGCACGGCACAAGCAGCAATGATGGTTATTCCTGCAGAGACAGATCTTAATAAAAACATCAAACTCTACCTGTCAATACATTCAGCAATTTTTATTCTTGCTTTAACATCCATTCTGGGGTAATGCGTCTCTATTTTAAAGCTGGTCTTCGTTAAGATAAAGTTAGCTCTAAAAGTTAGATCCAAAGGAAATGAAAAGCAAGCCCTCCTCTGGAAATCCACCCAGGAGGAGACAGTCTGCTTTTGTTAAGCAGTTTAGAACACAGCTACATCTCAGCTCAACCAGCTTTCTGTGACATCTTAACAATGACTTGTACATCCCGACCAGACTTGCAGGAGAAACAGGGTTGTCAGTGTGTGTGGTGCAAGGGGGTGTGAAGGTCTCCAATGTGCTGGAGACCAAGCGGGTAGCACACATGGGCTTTGACCTGTCCAAGCCATGCCTCAGCCCACTGCAAGTCTGATTCATTGCATACCATGAAGCGACCTATGGCATCCCGCTTGCTTGCGTTGGCTTGGCTGAAGAAACCACAGTGCCTGCCTTGCCCAATATGCTACAGGGGAGGCAAAAGACCTCGGTAAATCCTTCTTCCCACATATACCCCCAGATCTTCCACCATTTGGATCATTTCTAGGGTTCCCTATACCAGAACAGAGCAAATGAACAACACCCTATTAGAAAAAAGTAATAGGAAAAACATACATCAGGTCTGGAAGCTTTGCTGACATGAGCAGCAGAGATATGACCAGTTCCTTGGGTGGCTGGCTGAGTATCAGCTGGTTAATCCCATTTCTGTAGTTTCCTATTCCCTTGCTCCCAAGCCACCCAAAATGCAGGCTGTTGGAACAGCTTCCACTATGGGGAGCTCAGAAGTTAGATGGCAGCATGGAGCAAAGCAAAGCATCTGTCTGGCAGCACTTGCCCCCATGATAAAAGGTTCTGAGGAGCTAAAAAAGAAAAGACCCCAACACACAAAGATACGTAACCACTCTTCTCCAGCTGAAGGACAGGTAACAAGGGGATGCTGCAAGAACGTCTCAGAGAAGACAGTTATAGAGGACACAGAGTTCACAATTTGCACCTTTCACATCAGCAAGAGCAGTGCGGAAGACTAACAGGAAAAGTGTTTCTGGTTTAACTTGGCATTCCCAACTCCGTGCCAGTCATTAGGCAGTAGAAGGTTTATTAATAGATAATTATTATTATTATTAATAATAAGCCAACTTAAGTGATCAGTTTTCTCATCAGAGTTATTCTTTAATCCAAAATGCAATGCTCCTTCTACTCTGAGACATCCTTACCAATGTTTGTAAGGAGAAGAGACCTCCATCTGCCTTTCCTGGCTAGTTCTAGGACATTCGACCTCTCAGATGAACTGCTGTGTTTGCATGTTTCGCCTCTTTGATCCCAAAGTCCATGGCTGCCCAAATATGCACTTCCACACGGAGGAATGGCATTCCCCGTCCAAGTCAGCCCAGTGGGAAAACAAACAGTGAGGGAGCAAAACAAACCTATAGCATCAAAAAACATCAATCACCAAAGGTGTCAACTGCAGAGGTATTTGTACTTACACCATCAAAGCCAAGCAATTGTTTTCCATCCAGCTAAGTTGGAAGGGTTATTTGTTTTCCTATATAATTTAAGCAAATGTAGGTGTGAGACAGGGCTACTATGATGTAGATTTATCTTTTAAACATCTTGAGAATCCCACAACTTTGCTGCTAAACACTTACAGAAAAGAAGGCAGGCGCAGAACATGCAGATGCTCCTGGGGAGGGAGGTTGGGTTGGTTAACATCTGTGTGTCGGAGCACAAGACACTTGCAGGTGGATACACAAGTTTAAAGGAGGCAGAGATGGGTCTCTTCAATACTGTGACTCTGCCAGCACACAGCTCAAGCCAGTACTACAAGATGATAAGGAGTCTTTGAGATGTACACTTAATCAGTGCGCTGAACTACCTCATAGCTACCCCTTGATGGTGTCTGCTCTGCACCAACGCTTCCTTCAGGGGCTCAGTTTTGGGGTTTGCTTCCACTGCAAGTCATGAGAAGGTCTGGGATACTGTTTGCTTAAAAGCTGCTAAGGGATGGAGCCTGAAGAATGAAATGGGGAGAAAGTAAGTTCTTTTACACTGATCAGACAAATAGGCCACGGGCTGGAAGGGATGCTGTCACACGGGAAAGTGGTTTTAAAAGCACAACTCCTAGGCAGCATGGAAACACATCATATTCACACCACCCTGCTGCATGCTGAGCCCCCTTTGCAGCCCCATGAGGACCTGCATCATTTTGCCTTATGAAGAAGCAAGGAGGGATGAGGAGCTCCCACCTGCTGAACTGCTACCAAGGGAATGTCCCTGCTACCAGCCAATACCCAGGACAAAACCATTTCTGCATTACACTCGAGGGAGAGGCGAGGAAGGAAGGGATATTGTTTGTTTCTCTTACATCTCCCTCCTGCACTAGAAACTTCAAATTGGTTTATATGAGTTGCAGGCTAAGCTAAACATTTTAACTTGTCAATCAACCCGTGTTTGTTGACCTAAGATTGGCAGATACAGGAGACAGTTATTAGGGAGAAAAAATGAGCCCAGTGGAAAACTCTTTCCTTGGCCTTTGTTTCAGTTCTATCATCTTGGCATCGAGTCCGAGGCGGGCTTTTTCCTTGCTCAGTGAAATAATGCTGTAAAAATAAACACACACAATCAATTCATCTCCTTAAAGAGACACGTGTGTGTTTAATAATGTTTAAGTTGTTTACTGCAAGGAACTCACAACTCCTCACTTTATTTCACTGATTAAACCCTCCTTTGGAGCCAGGGAAAGTTAAGGAGGTTTGACATCCGCATTCTGCTGCGCCTGCAGCATGCTCCACAGTAAAAGGAAGGGAGCGGCTACTGCTGGGGAGCTCTTTGCCATTGCTTTGCAGGAGCTTTGTGTCTGTTTGCTCTCCTATTTTGCACCAGGACATGGTTTAATGCGAGGTGTCCCTGCCCATGGCAGGGGGGTTGGAACTTGATGACCTTAAGATCCTTTCCAACCCTAACTATTCTATGGTTCTATGACACGCATTTCAGGAACTAAAGGAGGCCAGCAGAACCTCAGCAGTTCATTCTGCTTTCCCGATCAGCTACTGAGCCCATAGGATCTGCCGCTCCTCAGACAACAAACCAGGCAGTTCCCCAGCATTGCCACAGATTGCAGACAACTTCCCTTCATCCTGATTATTCCGTCTTAAGCACAATGATCTCCTGAGGTCCAACCTCAGATTATAGAAGAGAATGGGAACAAAGCTCAGGGAAGGTGGCGGTAACCCCAACAGGCTGACTCCACTTGGCGAAGGGTGCAGAAAGACAGAGGGTACCATCATTTTGTGGGGAATGCAGAGGAACTCTGGGGAGTTGCTATTCCCCAAAACACAGCATGGCTGGTCCTCAGTTTCTGAAGCAAAAGGATGGGACAGAGCCCCCAAAGCAGTGTAAACCAGATGTAAATAAGAGCACACCATTCCCAACAGCCTTTTCCTCCTTAAAAATGAATTGCAGCTAAGGGCTGCAGTTTATGAAACCCCAGGCCACCAGCAGGGCTGGTGCAGACCAGCGTGGTTCTCCTGAAGTCAAGGTTTGTATCAGCTGAAGATTCCCTCCCTCGATCCTTAATTTCCAAATACTATTTCTTCTCTGGCAGGCACTAAACTTGCATCATAGCTGGGTGAAAATTGACTTTAAGGTCCCAGACAGGCAATTCCTACAGGCCACAGGTGCCATAAATGTGGTTGGCTATTTAGCGAAGGGCCACTGCTGGCAGCAGCTTAGCAATGCCTTTCATACTCAGATACATGCTGTGCATAAGGGAAGATGACTCCACAGTCCGTGGTAACCGATCTCCACTGCATGCCTTCCACGAGGTTTAGCAGCAGGTCAGTTCTTAATGATCTAATGGTACTGCTAAAGAGAAGGGGCCTGATCCACCACTGCCATCAAACCTCTGTCAGATACCTGCGTAAAACATCCCCAGATGACAATGGCTGTGTGCTAAAGATCACCGATGTGATTGTGAATGATCGTGGTGGAGAGATGACTACAGGTGGAGAGTTAGGCTCAAGGCTTCTGTCAAGGAGAATGCTTGAAGGTCATCTTATACAGTAGTGATGTGTCAAAATAAAGAGGAAGAAAGTGTGATCAAGTCTGCTTCTTGAAAATAGGCATCTCTCAACTCCTTATCTGACCTCCAATGCACTGAGAAAGCCTGAGTGCTCAGTTGTTATCCCCATCCTATAGGAAGGGCAGGGCATCAGCCCTGCTCCAGCAGCGAAGGTGCAGGTTATGTGCAAAGTTTTTAGCTCTGAAACAACAGGCTGTGTGTTGCAGCAGGAAGGTCTCCTCCTTGGGAGGTTTATGGGAGCTAATGAGGGTCATAAGCATTTAGGGTCTTACTGAGCCCCAGCCACTGGCTCAGGCAGGAGGCAGATGCCTTTTCTGCATCACTTTCCTCATGTCTAAGATGGGAACAACAGCAATTAGGGCAAACCTGCCCCACCGGCTGCAAGAGATGCACCATCACCCAAGGGGATGGGACACTGTTGCATGCTGGATCAAGGAAAGGCATGTTCTCAGTTCGCTTTTATATCACACATGCATCCTAGAGTTGGATCCGGTGGATGTATGAAAAGACACCTCCTTGGCCACTGGAATTTGGCCAGAAATATGAAAGAGAATCTCTCTTCCTTGTCCTGCTAAGGTTCAGTTACTGAAACGTGTTTGTTACAGAGGCTGCTGAGCTCCTCCAGCTAACAAAGAAGACACCCACTCCCTTTAAAGCTGCCTACAGTAGGGAACACATTCCTCCCATTACCCTACGGCATGGGTTTCCAGTTGGTGTTCAGGCGTTTATGCGGATCTATAAAACCCCACATAGTTTGGCTTCTGAAATCTCAGGCATGTCCTGCAGACAACGCTGCATTCACGTCACCAGCTATGCCCTTAAACTGGTGTAATTAACTCCGCATGCACGACACATTCACACACTTGTGTAGTAGCTTAAACCTGCATCTTGCTGGTTTGAGCTGCATGAAAAGAGCTCTGAGGCACAGCTCAGATAGCGATACAACAGCCATCAGCCTGGCTGCTGGAATCACTGCTGTTATTCCTCCCCAATTACAGCTAATGTTACTGAGCTTAGGCTTCAATGAAAGTGCAAACGAGCGAATGCAGCTGAATACACTGCTCTTGGAGTAACATTTGTGCATGTGCCCAAAGGCTTTAGGGACAAGCTCATTGTAGATATTGTAAAGATAAAATTATACAGGCCTTGAAATAAAAACGTTTGAACAGTTCATGGGAAGCATTTGTTATTTCACATGGGCAAACACTGCAGTCAGCAGCAAGATAAGGTTTTTTAAAGACAAGTGTTCAAGAGCATGTGTGGCACATCTACGTCTTAAATACTCAGCCAAGGCACTGGAATTTTGGCCCAGGGAGACAAGAGGTGGCGGATTTCACACCAGACAAGTGATTTCTGTATAGATCCGAGCTGAATTAGATAGAAGTGGTAAAACCGTGGCTGAAATATCCAGCCAAGACAATCTATTGATGCAACACCAGAATCAGGTTCCATTCTTTCTTAATCAAAGTGCTACAGTTAGAGAAGATCAGATCAGACGTTTGCATCGCTGCAGGATGCTTCTTCCAAGACAGGGAAGAGAAGGGGAAAAGCAAATTCCAGTGCAGTTCCAGCAAGGAAAGGAGACCAAGGGAAAAGCATTTCAGTGGAACTACCTTAAGCCCATCAGAACTCCAACAAGCATCCCCCTTTCCGCTCAAATAGCCAGCAGACCAGAGGTGCTGTAATTACCCTGCAAACCCATGTGTCATTTGCTGGACCACAATATTTTCCTTGCTCACTGTGCTCTCTTTCTTAAGACAGATTTGCTCTGTTGATGAAGACATGAATTACCCTGGTAGAGGCTTTCCAGAAAACCATCTTATTCTAAAATGGTTGGGGAAAAGCCTGAACGATGCCAATGCAATCTATTTATTTTGTTTTAGAGAGGTGGTGTCCCTCCTCTTTATGCCAGTGACATTTAACTGCAATACATATATATTAGGAACCTGATGAAAGCCTCCATGTGTGAGGAGGAAGGTCACAAGGGAGATGAGCTTGCAGCCATTAGCCCTGGCTGTAATTACAAATCTACCTCAGAGCTTAACACACCTTGTTACAGTGGGGTTTCAGAAGATGGGCTGTAGGATTAAATAACCCCTGGGTGGTCCTTCAGGGTCAGCTGAAGGGATATTTCCACTCGCTCTATGTCAGGAGGGCTGGTTTTAAAAGGGCTTCAGTTTACACCTATTCCTCTGCCTTTTCCCACTATAGCCATGGTGCTTCTGGCCCTGCTGCTGGGTGACCACAGATACAGGTGACAGTTCCATGGGACTAAACATCACCAGGAACAGCCCTTGAGGACTCACTGTGTCCAAACTCAGCAGCTTCATGTCCAGCTGAGCACAACTGGGAATAGCCTGAGGTAGCAGGAGCTGAACGGGGGCTGGACATTGTCCCAGTGAAGATGGATGGCAGCCTCTGTGTAAAAAGCAACATAACAAGGAAGAGAGGGAGATACTGCGTTTGTCCATGTGTGATAGAGCAGGGGTAAGAGCCATGCAGCATCTCCACCTTGGGCCAGCTCAAGCTCACTGGGGTGGTGGCTTTTCACCATGCAGCAGGCAGAAAGCCTGCCTCCCCATCAGATAGGCACCTCATCTGCTGGATTTAACCCTTACAAAACAGCTCTCCTCCTCCTGGCATCTCCTGCCATGGGGCAGGTTTAGGCCAGGAAACCAGCATGGGAAGGGAAGGAGATGCCTGTGGAGCTTTGATGTCTCCTCCAACAATAAGAAAGTCTTCCCACTGCTGAAATGCCATTGCTACTGCTAAGCTCTGGAAATGCTATGCAGAAGTTGTGTCTACAAGGAGCTAGACGGGTGCTCCATGGTTTGCTCCACCTCTAGCACTGCCTGAACAAGGGACTTGTTTTCAGTCATGGTAGGAAAAACCATCTCTGGAAGTGTGGACAGAGCTAAGCCCTACCTGTGGCTGCTCCCTCTATTCCAAAGGGAACACCTTCCCCTCTATCCCCTTTCTCCCTGCATGATACATGCTTGTCCCACACTGGCAAACCCCTGTGTGGCTTTTTACACAGGGCTGGGGTTTGCTGACTCGGCAGCTCCTCGGATCCCTGGAGCACCAGATCGTTGAGCAGAGCACAGGCAAATATTTAGACCCAGTGCACACAAACGGGCATTCTCTCAGCGCTTTCACACGGGGATACAATATTTAATCAAGCCCTGGGCAGAAAACAGCAGCTCTGAATTGAGGAATCATCACAAAAGACGCTGGTGGCTTCTGGCTACAGGAAGGAAAGCGGGTGCTGCATCACAAACATTTCCAGTTCATTTCTGGGGGGAGGGCTTCCTTACTTTCTGCCTCCCCTAAAACTTCCCATGTCATCGCTTCAGTTGTGCAAAAACTCAGCTGACCACTTTGTACTCTTAAAAGCAAGACTCTTCTCTGCTTTAATAGCCCCTACAAAGTCTGAAGGGTCCTGAATGGGAGAGGATGCCTGGCGTCAAGTTAGTGTCTTATTGAAGCGATAACTGCAACTGAGACAAAGTCTCCTGCAATACTTCTTGTTCTGCAAATGTTATATAATGAAAAAGTGGGGTTACTGCTGCTGAGAGCCAAGCAGTGACATTCTCAGACTCAGTACAAGCATTGGCTCCTACAGACAGCCCTAACTGCAGCCAAAGGAGCAGGCAAGGACTGCAGGCTGTTAGAAACCAGAGTTGAATTAAGGGTAGGACTCATCCCTGTCCTTTATTCAAGCAACATAAGCAGTTTGTTATCATGGTTTGGGCTTTGGTACCACTTACACAGCTCGTCCTGACCAGGAGTACAACAGCCCTGGGATGTGATAGAGCCTGGTCCCATCTGCACCCCTGGCAGATGTTTTCATGTCACTGCTGGAAATGCTTCAGTTGCCCCAGGCAGTGAGTCCAAGCATATCCTTTGGGACACAGAGGAGAAGGTTGAAAGCTTCTGGGCCTGTAACTACACAAAACCAGTCTACGTTGGAAATAAGTTGTACAGCTGCACTTTGGTTTGAAATGACTTTGCCTGCTCTTTGCCTTGCGTGCCACTGATGGAGAGCAGTCTCCAGGAGGTCCTCACTCTGTGCTGGCTCCCCCATGCAACCTCTGCTTGCACAACAATCTGCGTCTATTTATGGGGTGCAGCCACTTGACCAGAAAGCTTCATTTCTGAAGGTATGGGCTGAGAGCACCTTGTTCCTTTGCACCTATTCCAGGGGCTGACTTCACCTCCTGTTACACACTGCAGCTTTTTCTGTCTCTTTTCCTCCAGCAGACAGGGCGAAGCCCAATGCTCAGTAAATCACTGCTGGAGCAGCTTGTTTACAGGCAGCACCAGCTCATGTGTGACCCAAAGAGCTGGTCTGATTCAGCTGTGCTTGGAAAAACACAAGCAGGGCAGACGTCAGGTGGGAGCGCAGTCCATCCCTTTGGTAGCAGTGGATGAAGATCAAACAAACTTGGCATGGGATGGGTTGGAGAGGCCATAAATCTCCAGGGTTTCTTAGAAACTGCCCTCCTTTGTTTGCTTTCTTCGCTTTGTCTCCTTGGTCCCTCATTCTTGGTGTCTGATTTAAAGGAACAGCTCAAAAAGTCCCACATCAGCCTGGGGGCTTGACTGGCACAAACACAAACCTCAAGCAGCTGGCAGCAAAATGCATTCCCAGTGATGAGTGTATTTTCCAGTCTACAGAGGTCTCTGCTTGTACCTGCCCATGCTTAGCGTCAAGGCAGCCTTGATTTACAGCAGGAGACCATGAAGAAGTTACCTTGGGTAGCTCAGGTCCCTCTCTGTCCAGCTAACAGACCCTTTCAGTCCCTTGCATGACCATTATGATGCTGTAGGTTCACATGCAGGTCCAGGAGCCATGATGTCAGGGCAGAGGATCACACTTAGGCTCATCCTGGAGCTGGAGGGAGTCTGTATGAGCTTGTTTGCCACCTCAGAGAACATCATCTTGCAGTGGGGTATGCTCTGCAGGCTATGGGGCAGCTCAGCCTGATGCCAGTTCTGTAAGCCAATCTCAGTTAATGCCAAAGTTACTTACCAATACATTGGCTCTATTGAGTAACATCAAGTTAATGCTAATTGGCATCTAATCACAATGACTCACACAGTATTTAGATGGCTTTTAAACTGTACAGAACCAAGCAGTGTGAGGTTTTTACCCCTCCCAAACTGATTTTTGTCACTGAAACTTGCATCATGAACAGATGTGTAATACACTGAGGTCATGTTTTAACTCTGAAATTAGTTATCAGCTGCTTGCTTTCAGCCCATGTTTTATGGGCACACCAGGCTTCTGTCCACCTTCCCTTAATCACAGCAAGCCTATAGAACACAGACATAACTGGGCTGTCCACAAACCATTCCTCAGCACTACACCCAGAGAGGACACAGGGCTGTCAACTTTCAACAACCAGACACTCTCCTCTCTAAAAGCTGAGCAGAAAGAGGAGATGGACACAGCCTGTGCAGAACTCCCTGATCACAGATAACTGTTACAGTGGGTGACAGCCCAAAGTAGACAGCGCAGAAGCCACCAGTCAGTAAAACCCCTCTGAATGTGACAACTCAGGCTTAAACTATGACCGAGGAGTACCCAAATCCAGCTTTTTCCATTGTATGCTTTCACAGACTGATTTCTGCTCGAGTTGATTTGGCCTGAAGAACACAGGGCAGAAACAGGAAAACTTGCCTTTATTCCCATTGCCATTCCTATGTGTTGTTTTGTCTTGACACAGGCAGGATGCTGGGTCACAAATTAAATGTCCAGGCTGTCTGGACAAATGGTGTAAAAGGGCTGTTTCACTGAGAAATTACAACTGCATTTAATCTCGCTTTATTTCCCATTAGTGTAATCATTAATACAGCAACAACAACCTTTCCTTGTTACAATAAGCACTGGTGGAGGATCCGAACAAGAGATGGAAATTCACTCCCTGCAATGGTGTTTGCTATCTTACAGCAAACACAAGACCAGACCTTTAAGAGAAGGAGTCTGCTTGAAAGAGCACCTCTTCTCAGTGCACCCTATTCAGAAACTACTTCCTTGAAAGGAAAACCCAAAATGGCTCTCGGATTTTACTTTTCCCCTTAAAGACACATCCAGGAAATTACTTCAGAAAGGGACTCTTAAATAATAAAAATACTTGGGAAATTACAGATTGCAGCCCCTTGCATCCTGACTACAAAAAGCTGCTTCCAAGAACCTCTCTTTTGCAGCTAGCTCAACCCACCTGCAGTTTGCAATATACTCCCTACTTCCTTCCAAAGGCTTTGTTCAGTACAAACCCTCCCTATACACACACAGCTCAGGGTTTCTCTGCCTCATCACTTCTTGAATCATAGAACCATAGAGATAGTGCTTTGCCTCTGAAAACACTTCAGCTGAGCAGACTTCATTCAGGACTCGCTTCCCAGCGTGTTTCTGCTTATGAATGTGTAAGGAATTGGCATGAAATGAAACCCAGCCCTCAGGTTATCATTTATCAGAGCCACTGCTGTAACGGTACAGTCCATTATGGAGTATGACGTTTGTCTAAGTCACTTTTCCCTGCTCAGAGACCTGGCTAACTCAGTGCAATGAAATCTGTGATTGCCAATGGCCAATTCCTGCTGTGCCTTCAGCAGCATTCCTGCTGATAGTTGAGCTCTTGCGGCAGGTAGTGCAGGGCTCCCTCACCAGCTGAGATAGCCCTTGGGGTCCAGAAAGGAAAACTCCACCAAAATCAAGAGCATCTGAGATGTAAAGGAATTCACATCTTCCAAATCTCAGGAGCTGTTTCCAGACTTCCAGTGGCCCATTCCCCTGGCCAGGACCGTGGCTTGCACTGCTTCGCTGCTCATTCTCCTGATGGCAGAGGGATTCATCCTTCCACCATCTCAAACAAGGGTTATGATCAAGGTCCTGTGGGACCACCGCATGTTCTGCCAGATGAGAAAGGAGACTTTTAATCCGTCCTAAGATCCTGTTGGGCAGGAGAAAACAAGGACATGCCCAACCCAGGTTACCCCATTACGCAGGAGCACAACTCTCCCAAGCACCCACTTCTGCCCCTAGCCAGAGTGAGGATTTCTGGTATCTTGTCTGGGCAGAGGCTTGCCTTTGTCTCACTTCAGTCTGAAACAAATCTGTCCACAACATGAATGCTTTCCATTCAGAGAAATGGGCTTTTTCTTAAGGTCAAACTCTCCATATCCACAGCTCTGAACTTTCCACCCAAGCCTGAATCTCACAAGACTTGACAAAAAACCTACAACTTTATTTTGGCTGCGGAGCTTTCCTGCCCTTTGGGGACAGGGAGGGAAATTGTACTCCACAGCCATTGTTTCTGACAGTTCATTTACTGGAATGAAACAATCCATTCATCAGCAGGAGTCCATCAAACACAAACTGTCTTCAGCTTTGGCTTGCATAATAAATATACACTATTTCAGCACTATGGATTTACATTCAACAGTGTGTATCCAATACAACGTGCATTTGCCTTAGGTCCCTGGATAATATAATCATGGCAGTTGCTGGTTCTGCTACTGTACCAGCCTTTGAGTAGCTGCTCAGCTCAGAGCTGCCCTCTCTTAGCCTGTTAGTCATACAATACCCCTTTTACCCAACCCAACTGCACTCTCCTGTTCCATTAAAAAGCATTAGAGAAAACTGAGTGCAGCATTTCCCCCTCTCAAAGAGGATTTCATCAGATATTGTTTTAATTTCAGCCTCCCTTGCCTTTAAACTTGCTATGAGTTGGGAATCTAAAAGTTATATACGGCGATTCCATAGTCAGTGGGGACAGAGAGGGATCTCCAGAGAGTGGCTCAGCCTGTGTTAAAGAGCTGAAGTCAGCCACGATGAAATAGTGCAACATGAAAGGAATGAGGGGAAAAAGGATTTCAAACAGATTGGTGCTCATCTGGTTTTCTACCTTGGTTTAACAGTGAAAATTCATTCCTATTTGCAAGCTTAAACTGCCCAATGCTTAAGATCAATGAAGGAAAGAATTAAATCCAGTATAACTAAATGAAAGAAATTAATTTATCAGGGAAGAATCTTGGGAAGCACTGTTGGAAGAGAAACTCTTGGACAACTGCAGAAGCTGCTGAAGAACACCACAAACATGGTTTGAGTATTGCAAGTTGATGGCTACGTCAGGATGACGACCTGTAATCACGAACACTGATTTCAATATTACATTTTTGCTGTAGGACTAAAGTATTTGTTAATAGAGACTGTCAGTAGCTAATAACAAAAAACACCATTTATTTTGTGATGTAGGAAATAAAGGATTTTGAAAGATACAGAAAACTTAAGATGAGACTTCAATAAAACAGACCGGAAATGCGGTATTTTCTCTCCTTTTTAATCCATTCCACTTCCAAAGTCAAATCAAGACGAAGTACACAGTAACCTTCCTCTTTCCCCCAGCAAGACAGGCACCTGGCAAAGACACATCTCCGAAACAATTGCAACCCTCCTCCTAGGCTGCTGCCTTAGGACAGGAATGTTCCCTCCGGGCCAGGCTCCCAAATCAGCTCATTTCTGCTGCCTGAGAGCAGCTGTCTGCTTGTACACGTGGGCTTGAGAAACGGGCATGAAGAAAATGCCAACGCAGCAACCAATGGTCCCTCCAAGGTCTCAGCGAGTTCCTCAAAGTCCTCTCTGATGTGCTGAAGTTCAGAAGTTATGAGTGAGCGTGGAGCTGGTTTCCTGAGAGACGCATCCTGCTGGGCTGGGGGTGGATCGGGAACTAAAACCACACAAACAAGAAGGTCTTGAAATTGAAATGGAATTGCTTTTCAAGCCCAGATGAGAAGGCAGAAGCGTGGAGGAAGCACGGCAGGATCAAACTGGGATGAAGATGGACATTTAATTGAGAAAGAACAAATTGATCACTGTAGGAGGGGGGTTTATTCCTCTTCTTTCATCTTTTCAGGCTGTTCTGTAGCACAAGAACAGTCAGCCAACAACACTTCCCAAACCCTGCAGCAACAGCATTCACCCGATACCCACACATTGATGCTCAGTGGAACAACTCCATCAAGCACCCAGTCAGTTGGTTAACTTTAATCATCATTTTAGCTCTGAGAGGACAGAGGAGCTTTGGTTATCTTGTTCCAGGCCAACTGTGGTCCCTTAATAATCAGCCACACACATGCAGAGAAGCAACATGAAACGGGCTTCAGGTTCCAGAAACAACAGCAGGTAGAGGGGCACTGCAGCAGCAGACAGCAGGACGGGTGTCCCTGAGCACCACAAGTAATCACTGTTGTTCTTGCATTGCCTCCAAGTCCTTCAAACACAGGCCCATTAAGGGGATAGGCAGAGGTAGGGAAAAGCTGCCTCACAAATCACTGCAATGGGACCCTGGAGTGAAAATGGAGTCTGCTTACAATTGCTAATGAGGTGCCAAGCAATTTGTTTCTTCTACTGGATGTTTTATTTTGGGAGGAGATAAGTTCTGACTACAGACTATTTGCCTTGATTGAATTTAGTGAGGTTGGGAGCTTTGCACATCAGGTTTGACCCTTGCCAAGTTGGGCTTTAAGGAGATAGCCTATTCTATGGGAGGTGGGAATTTGCAGATTGGACATCCCTGGTCTCCATGGGACTCCAAGAACCCATGCAGTGGAGCTGTAATGTCCATTTGCCCAGGCAAGCCTTAATCCTTGGTCTTCCCTGAAGCAACCCTTGACTTCCTAGGAGTCCTCTCTGAATTCTTGAGGCTCCATGCACAGAGAATAGAAAACATTTTTGGTCTCAGCAGGTTCTCTTTATTGAGCCTGAAAAGAGAAACACCAGCTTGTTCTTAAAGAGTCCTCCTTCAGCCCACAAGCAGTTTCAGTTCACTTCAGATAAGTTTGATGCTCATCCAAATGGTAAAAACCTCGGAGGTCTGAAAACTCAGCTTTATCCCTCTTGTGAGACCAGGCTATCCACTGCCTGCAGACAGGAAAAGCACAGGAGCAGCAAAATCTGATATGCTTTGGCACTTCTGCTTCTAATTGCAGCAAAGGAAATGGACTACTGGATGACTTTAGAAGCCATCAAAGCTGCTGCGAGCCTCTACTATCTTAGTATCCTTCTTTAGCTTTTAAATGCACAAATCTTCATTAGGCAGCACCAGTGATAGGAGGAAGATCAGAGGTGGGACAGGGCAGGAGCTGGGAGGCAGACCAAAAGAATGTGAATGAGCCAGGGCTGAGCTTGCAAGTAGCTGACAAATAGGAAGTGTGCCTGTGCAGAATGCTGCTGAGCAGCAGCAGCCCTGCTGTTGCCTGACAGAGACCCAAGGCACCCACAGAGCTTTCTCAGGGAGAAAAAATAGGAGAGTGGATGAAAACATATCATAAACCTGATTAAAAACCCCTCATTTAAAAACAAGTCCCTCTGGCATGTTCTTCCCTTTCAGTTGCATGGACTGGAATGGGACAAAGGGGTCCTTAATCCTGAATCTGAAATCAAAGATACGAGCGGGAACAACATCGCCCTCATACAGAACCAAAGTAACAGGGTTTAAAGCAGAACACCCTCCACCAATCCAAGCATGAGGCTCGCTCCAAGAGTCAAACATGCTTTTGCTTTGGGGTGCTGGGATCAAAGCCTTTGCCATTGCTGATGATGGTAGAGGTCATGAATGTAACTGGTATAACTGCACCGATACAGCCAGGTTCTGAGCAGCCTGAGACCCGAGGTCTCACCCTCATATTGCAAATGCCATATTTCCCTTGAGCTCCTGCCTGGCCAACATGAGGAACCCTTGGGCAGGGGGATAAAGGGAGCTTTGCAGCAAAGCATCACTTGTGGGCTTCAGGGGTGTTTTTAAGCCATGAGCCAAGCAGCAGGAGCTTTGCTTTTCCCTGTGATGCGCTGGGGAGGCAAAGTTCAGGACAGAAACATGAAGAATCCCCTTCACACCCTGTCTGATCCCACTACCTCCATAGAAAACCTTAACTGCGTTGTGCTGTAATGAGCCATGCCCAAACTACTGTTTTCTGGCCCTGTGTTTATTTGATTTCCTCATTGTAATGAAACTCAGATGGCCGCTGTTTGCCCCAGCACAGCGCAGCATGAGTGGGCTTCACTCCGCCTAATGAGCTGCAAGTCACTTCTGGAATTAGGGCAGAGGAAAGAACACATTTTTAGTAACTACTTTAAATTGAAGCCCTCGTTTATTTTCATTACAGCCACACAAAAGCAATATAATGTTTCCTCTCCTGTTCCATGTGCAGCTTTTGCTTCCCTGCATGGGGCTACATTCTGCTTGCAGAACATCCATCTCTCCAACCCTGTACCAGGAGGGTCATGCTCCTCCTGTAAGGTGGTCCATGAGGTGAGTTCAGGCTGCAGGAGCAGGAGATGAGCTGGCCTCAAAGCTTGTGGTGTTTGACCACACAAGTGAAATAGGATTAAACCCACTGCTGTAACCAGCTGCTTGAGTGCTTTGTCATGCAATGCAACTGGTGCTTAGGTCACCTTCAGTCCTACAGCAGTAACTTTTACTGCAAGGTAAAAGCCTGGGAGCCATGAGGTTTAGGTTCTGGTTTTAAGTCACCACTGGATGGATGCAACGACCATCTGAAATCACCCAATTTAATCTTATCATTGAAATCCAGTGATTAAATCCATGGGAAGTGCCTCACTGACTTCAAGCCTGGACAACACTGGATGAGTAGCATGATTCCAAACCCTATAGGCTGTGGATCCCATCACATTTATTTCTAAGGACCCCAGCAGAGCCCTCAGGGTGTTTGACCCTAATGTAGGAACTGCCCTGCAGCAACAGCAAACTGTCAAAAGTATTGTTACTAAGGCACCATTTGGATAATAATGAAATTAAACACATTTGTAGCGGATGTGAAGCGATCTTCTCTATTTAACAGCTGTTCACGTCACTGCTTTATTGTGCTGCCATGTTTTAAGTTATCAAAACGCCATTTTTCCCCCTTCAAAATGAGAAATACAGCATTTCCAGAGCAACAAAGACATGGATGTGTCTCACGATTAAACCTGAACTCATGCAGCAGTTAGAGCTTCACAAGGAATTGGTACAAACAGCAAGCACTGAGGCAGGACACAAACGCTTTCCCTGTCCTTTCTGCAAAGCATCCTGTGATCCCCATCGGACCCATGGATGGAACTGAAAGGCAGTTTGCAGGGGAAGATCCCATTCCCCTTCCCTGCAGCTAGCTCTTCCTGCTACAAGATCTTCACATCTAGTTGAAGCCAGTTTTTCAGCTACTAAATACTGCTACAGCCACAGAAATATCAACTACAGGATAACAACAATGGGTTTTCTACATCAGATTCACTGTAACTCAATTATTGCAACCCTTTATCAGATATAATAAATTTTGACTATACTGATAAAGTGCCACCTCAGCATGTAAGCAGTAGCTTAGCCTTAAACTACCTCACATCCAAGCTGCATGTAATAACATACACAGCTGAGTAGTCACATATACACAAGTGATTCTTATTTATACAAACCAGCTCCTGATTGAAGCACAAATAACTGCCACCCATCTTAAAGATCAAGAAACTCCACCTATACGAGATACCAATTATACACAATGATGTTACTACATCAGAAGATATCCAAGATATTTAAACCACTACCACCAAGGAAAGGTACCCTCAGAAACTGAGCAGCATTCAGAGGAGGTGCCTGATATTTTGAATAGAGCTTTTCAGATCCTGAAATCATCTTTCCAGGTCAAACAGCTTTTTAAAATATATATTAGGTAACACATTTGTTCAAACTATTTTGAGCTAAAGCACCCTCAGATTAAGCTGCAATATATATTATTTACAATAGATCTATTTTCCTGTGTGTTGGATGCAGCGTTGCCAACTGTCAGGAAATTCAGGAACAGCTTGTAAATTTAAGTGCTTTCCAGAGAGCTATTGGGATGTGTGTAAAATACTCATTTTGTTCCTAAAACATGGCAAGACATTTTTTTCTCTATGCTTGAAAAATAAGGGAAAAACCTTCATAAATAATATCATTGAAGTGATGACCTATCAGTTTCTAAGAAGAAACTGAAGTAACTCACTCAGTGAGCCCAAGTATCAGCTCTTTCTTGCCCTCCATGGCTCAGAAGATACCAGTGCCTTGATGTGCTTTCAAGGTGAGAGTGTGCACAAAACCTAAGGGCTGCCTTATTCCTTCAGGGAGATACATGCCCTCATGCTCTTAGAGTAAGGAAAGTTTGGCAACAGCAGGAAGGCAGAGAGTGATTCACCGAATCCCACTATTGAAGCCGACATTTGGAGTCTGACAGATTTCAGACAAATGTGACGGCTTGATGCAAAAATAGCTGCAAGAAATAGAGATAAAGACGAGAAAAAGGACAATTTCTCATGCCCATTCCCAGAACTGAAAATAACACATTTCAGGAAAGATGGTGTCCAGGCTGGCTATTCCACTGCAATACTAACAGAAAGGCAGCAGCCCTTTTCAGCTGCTACACAGCAAAATGAACTCAAGATCACTTTCCTAAGCCTCCCTATTATAAACCCACAGAGAAACAAGCCCTCCTCCCAAGGCAAGAAACATTGCAAATTGTTCCCTACTGACTTATATAGCCCATGATCAGAGTTTGGACCCATGGTCAACAGGAATCTCCTTCCTCCTACGGAGCACCTACAGAATTATGCCTCCACAACAGATTAAAGGTGTTTGCAGGTGTTTAAGGTGGAGGTGCCAAGATCCTAGAGAAACATTCCCTGCTTTGTTAGCTTTGCAGGTCATCTCTCAGGTGGTTGGGGAAATAGACCTTTACACAGACCCAAGCTGGAGTAGAGGACAGGATTTTGCTACCTTTTACCTCCGGGATGCAAAGTCTGATCCCTGCTTTATTCCCGGAACAGCTGATAACAGAGCTATTAACACTTAAAGCACTGCAAGCACCTTTAGATATTTGCAGTTATTAACCATTTCAGTCAAAACTCAGAGGCTCGAATTCAGTATCTATTGCGGGAACAAGTGGAAAACTATTTGCAGCTCTCAGTTTAAAGCACACGCAAGATTATTTCATGCATCAGGCCAAATTCAGCTACCAAACTGAATTGGATTTGGGTGAGGAAAGAGCATGGACTCAGGATGATCTGAGAGATTAAGCAGATGCTCAGCTTTAGTGTTCTAGTCCTCATTAAAGGAAGCATTCTGATGTCCCCTCAAAGGTCCTTTAAGGAGCGATATCTCTACAGACAGTGCCCAAGAGAGGACAGGAGTGGCTGAGGCACTTGCAGGCACCCAGCAGCAGCGCTCACAGGGTCTCCAGCCTGGACCACACTGCCTGGGCTGGTTTTACAGCTGTTATGATTACCTAAACCATACATCCTGCTGCAACAGACACAGCACCGGGGCTCTAGAGAGGGGCCCTAGAATGCACTGCACAATACTAATAAACATGATTGTTACAAAAAGATAAGGTTACAGAACATTACACTTTGCCAAACACCAGTGGACTGTAACTTCAGGTTTTGGCTGAGCCAAGAGCCAGATTTGAACATTCAGCAGTAGTAGCTATTCAGAGGGTTGTTCTAGCTCTGCTGCCAGGAAAAACTGCGAGTGAAAGGCCTGATTTATCACACATTAGGGTTGCAAACCTGTGCTCGGGTACCAGGCAGTTGCTTGTCAGGCTTCAGAGAAAATGTGGAGGAATCCCTGGGTTCGGAAGTGGCTGGAATTCCAGTTTCTGCTCTGAACAAGCAGCAGTGCAGCAAGAGGAATGCCTCCTGCCTGATCATGCACATGCAAAAAGGATGGATTTATCCTCACGTTCCTTTGCTATCTGTCCCACTCCAAAAATAGCCCAGTTTTGAAGCAAAGCTTAGGTTATGATAATGGGGTTTAATATAAGAATCTACTACAGCAACCTCCTACATTGATGCAAACGGAAAACAGTGCTGGGGACAACATGACTCAAGAATCCTGTGAGGTTCCTGTAGGCTGGAATATTGGGAGTTATTTTTTACATATTTACATTTCCTTTTCTCTCCCTGTAGTTATCATCTCCTTTATTTTCCATAGAACTGCTCCAAGTGGCTTCTGACAGCAGTTTTTCCTCTTATGTTTCTTTTAGACTACCTGCGACTATAAAGCTTTTATAAACCACTTCAGACATGCTATTTTGGGGGGCTATATACATACCTATAGAACAAACAGGCATTATGCATACTAAATGGATATCACCAATTATAATCTCCCTGCTGATGCCAATCATAAGAACAAGTTAAAGCCACAGAGAGAGGGAGAGTGAAAAACACATCTGTGGTTGGCAAGGTAGGTGTACTTGACATGTCCTTTTATTAATGCTAATTATAGAGATCCCACAAATGGATGCCAAACAGTTTCAGGGTGTTTTGCTAAGAAATTTCTGTGATGGCAAAGGGAAGAGCTCCACCCCAGCAGATCCTTTCTTGTTTGTTTTACTATTTTCACTGTTTTACTTTTAGGGTAACCATGAAAGAGTGAGAAAGAAAAACCCCTTCTGGCCTATGGTCAGTTGCTGTTTGTCTCTCAGCTGGAGCAGAGGGCAAATACACCCAGAACCTGCTTCATTCAAATGAACTGAGAATGAGTTAAATGGGAGCATTAGGGCTAATTCCAGCGGCTGGCTGGATGAGTCCCTACATCTCCTTTGCAGCACAGCTTGCATCTCCCATCTCTCACTCTGGCTCAAAGGACCATTCCTACTCATTCTGCCTAAGTGGTGCAGTTCATGATCCTCTGGGGTCCCAGTGCAGCCAACTGCCTTTATTCAGCAGATCAAACATAAGCATCAATATTGGCTCAGGTTCTACTGGGTTTGATCAGACCAATGCAGGGGTTGGAAGTTAATAGGAATTAAAAGCATCCGACTGTCCCATCTCTCCCTTTCTGAACGGAAAGCTTGCTTAATCCCCACTGGTAAAGAATCAGAGAAGCCACAGCCTTCCCATGACTCCCTGGATTTATACTAATAGAGGAAAAACCTTTTGCATTATAAGAGATCCATCACCATGGGGCATCTCATTTAAATAATGACACCTATTTGTGCTCACACCTTTAAATGCTGCCCCCCCCTTTTTTATGCAGGATTCCTCAGCTCCTGCAGCATATCCTAAGGTATTACAGCAAAGACACAGCACACTGCTCTTTAACCCTTCACATCCAAATGGCTCTCTTCCTCCCAGGTTCAAACTCTTAAACCAAGGCTGTTTCCCACCCAACAAACTCTAACAGCCCAGTTTATTGCTACAACAAGCCTGGATGCCTTATACTGAGGCAGAGAGCGATGGCAGCCTGTTTATTTAGAAATTAAGAGTTTAATTGGCAGCAGGTATAAACAGAGATAATTCAGTGCATGGCCCAAGAGCCCGTCCACATGTTAAACACCAGAAATGGGATATTTTAACAGGAGAATCAAATGCATCACAGATTCCTCATTAATTGCCCTTGCACAGCTGTCAGCTACTACCAGAGTTTAACTAGACCACATGAACAAACAAGTCAGTAAACCCTTTGCCCTTTCCCTCCCCATCACCCACTTGCCACACAAACACGCTTCCTTACGGCAGGAATTCCACAGCCTTGTACAAATCTGTATACGTTAGGACGCAAACCCACCCTTTCCCTTCATACAAATGGAATCACCAGCTCCATTCCATGCTCCTCATCACATGCTCAAGTAAATGGACCAAACCTCACTGAGAACAAAGCAGCTGCATGCGCTTACAGCATTGGAGAGCTTGGGCTGAGGTCCAGAGCCTCAAAAGAAGCTGAACTGCCTAATTTCTATTGAAATAACTTGGGGTTAGACACCTAAATACCTCTGAAAAGCCAGGCCCAAGGTTGCTACTTTATATTTTTAATTAACTAACATAAGTCCAGACAGAATTAGTATTAAAAGCTCTTAATGGGCTATTCTGTAGTAGTGCACTCGGGGGTTATTGCTCTTGACTGGCTAATAAATTACATTTTTATTTGCCAATAAAACAATAAGAATAATTTCTGTTATTCCACTTGCAGATGAACTGATTTCTTCCCTCACAAGTGTTGGCAAATGCTAGAATAAGCTCTGGAATACCAAATGATTCATGTATCAATAGAGAAGCAGTGGGAAAAAAATACCCCAAGCAAACACAAGCAGCAAAAACAAGTTGTAATCTACAGCTCAAATCCATTATATTGCAGCTCCCCATCAGTGGATGGCCTGTTAGAGACCGTCTCAAAATGAGCATTTGCTGACCTCCACAGTAGGTGGGATTTACTGTACGAAGCCAGGAGGGGAGGAACTGTAGGAGTATGAGAGTTTTGGCTGTGTCACAGGTAGCTGAGCAGTGTTTTTGCAAGCTATATGAAGCTTTGGAAGAATAAATGATGCCTTTTGGCAAGGTCATTTGGGCCAATCTGTCACCCATCTGCTTTTGCAAGCAACAGCACAATGAGGAAATGCAATACAACTGGAGAAGAACCACTCATTGCTGCTCAATGGCACAGGTAACCTCTTCAGAGCCAAAGTACCTAAGTCCCACCTCAGGCACAGCTGATAGTACTGCCTGTGGGTGAGCTCCAGGGAAATCACCTCTTAACACTCATGTTTCCCCACAGTCTGAATTAAAGGCAATAACCCTGAGCTCCCCAAGAGTAACATCCCCCTTCTGCAGTGACACAATTATCCTTTACCATTCAGGACCATTTTCAACAGTGATAATTTTCCAGGCCAGGCACAGATGCAGATATCAACCTTTATGAAGAATGAGAGTAAAGGAATGAAAGAACACCAATATTACATCTGACCATAAAGGCATTCAGTAGGTGTCAGATGGCATATAACATTTTGTCACAACATTACACTGCTATTCAATATGACATCCTCAACTTATCAATTCATAATAACACTCAGCTGGCTCCAATGAAAATATTTATACTGAGGCAGTGACTTTCCCCTCAATATCCTCACAACATTTTACCACAAAGACAAGCTCAGAAATCATTTACTACGGGTATCATTAAACTCATCTTTGCCCTGCTGGAGCCTGAAAATCAGCCAGGGAAACCTGGGCTTTTCTTGCATAGAGTTACTTTATACACACTTCTACAATACTGTTTATTGAATACAGACAGTGGAGATCTCCACAGGGGAGCTTTAAGCAGCTCCTGACATAAAGCCACCTCCAAAGCAATATGAACACACTAAACAGGCTACTCTGAAACAACCAAGCAGTTACTTCCACTCAGATAGAGATGAGTTTGTAGAAGGGTTCTAATCAAGCTGAAAGGGATGGCCAGAACCATGTCCCTAAGCAACTGCTGCAGCCAAAGCTATAAGGCAACACGCATCAAAACACTTGCATCTCTTCAAGCACATGGAACCACTATCTTTATCACAGAGACAAAGCAGCACAAAGAACCTCTTACCTCTAGTCCAGCTGTGGAACTCCAGGAAGAAAGCTTCCTCTTCACCCCCAAACTCAAGCCTGGGGTGCTGCCTGCAGCCTGGCTTTGAGCACTGCACCTCTTGCCCACCTCACTTCCAGCAAATTCTGTTTAGTTTGAAACACCTGAGAGCAGGACCCAGCCCTGGGTAACGCAACTGCTGGCAATCACAGGAATCATCACCAGCTGGGACAGGGGCAGCTCATCAGCATGGAATAAGGAAGCCTTTCTTTTCTTTCTTTTTCATTGTTTTATTCTCCTGCAAGCAATGACAATTCCTTGGATCGTTGGACAGGGTCAGGAAGAGGCACCTCGTATCTAGGAAAGATAAGAAATCAAGTATGTCTGGGTAATTCCTGCTGGCATCACTTGCAAACTGAGCAATCCCAGACTGAGAACTCAGATTTAGCACTTCCATTCTGGACAGGAGTGTTGGGGGTATCAGGATTTCAGCACTTTCCAATGTGATAACTGACTAATCTGCTGAAAAGAAGCTAATTATGTTCATCGTAATGAAGTTTGGTTTTGAGAAACTGTGTTTTCCCTCTGGGAACACCAGCTACTCAGAACACAACGTACAGGTCCCTCTGATTCCATGGATTTTGTAGATGTGGATTTCCCATCACTTTGACATTGTGTTAGGGCTGAGGTTTCCCTCACAAATTTGCTTTCTTTTTCCTTCAGGGATTTTAAAGAGGGAGGAGGGAATATCTTTTTCCACCCCTTACAGTGTTTTCTTGATGAATTTAGAGTCAATACATACATTTAACACCATAAGATTAAACTTTTCTCCACTGCATTACATAAATGTGTTTCTGATAATTACAACCATAAGCCTCATTGTTTGGGCTTTTGTGATCATGTTATCCAGTGAAAAACTATATGCTCACCAAGGTGTACTAAAATCCATAGGAAAGTAACCACAGAGTAAGTTACCTTGAACAAAGTTCATGAGCTTGGCTCTCCATTACTCTTTTCCTTGCAAAGTCATTCATGCCAATAGAAAGTGTGTTCAGAGTGGTTACAATACTCTGCTGGTCTCACGCAGCAGCAGCTTGAGACCCACCTTGGAATCAGGAAGGTGACGAAGGGCAACACAAGAGAATACAAAATGTCATGAGAGAGGTGATTTGATCATTTCCATCTATTATATTTTCCCCACGGACACTGGCAGAGTTATAGCATAGCTTCCCTGTTTATCCTTTGTACCTATCTTCATGTCTCCAACAACTGAAGCACATGAGCAAGAGCACAGCATGCGTGAGCAAATCCATGCACACACTGTCACTCTGCATGGGCTGATGGCCACAATAATTTGGGATGCTTAAGCTCTGCATTCCCAAATAAAACCAGTGTTGACCTGCAGGTCTGGATTTCTGCTGCCTAGTGACTCATCTACTGCTATGACCTTCCCTCCTTCTTTCTTTCCCATTTTGTGCTCAGCGCCTGTAGCAAAAGTGTACATTTACAGCTCTCCTGGAAACACAATTAGAGAAAATGGTAGTAAATGATACTGCAGAAACTATAAATGGTTCCAGAAAGACAGCAACATGTGCCGCAGAGTATTCTGGCTAAAAATATATCTGGAACCAGATTGTCATTTGGTGGATTGGCCTGGTTCAAAGGATGCTGCTGAAATGCTGCCAATTCATGCCAACTGATACCAGTGTTTTTGTTGGTAACCAGGCAAAACAGAGCCCAGGGTGCTCATTTATGTCCTGGCATTTTTATCTTGAGGTTCTGGGGACAGGAAAAGCATAAAAAGCACTTCCCTCGCGAGGTTTATGTTTGCTCAAGAAAGGCGTAATATAAAGAGAGCCTCATATCATACACAGAAACTCCCCAAGCTCTTTTGAATGTAGAAAGTACACACGCACGGTGTCCGCTGAGCCTGACTGCAACACTTACACACTTGTTCTATCAACCTTCTCTAATTAGCTGAATTTAACAACTACCCTTGCCAGAGCGAGGATGAGGATAAAGAAATTCATCTGAACACCTTGGCACTGGTTTCTAACCCTGCTGTTCCCATGCTGGTACATGCTGTTTCGGAACAGTTTGTTACCTGACACCTAATGAAGGAAAATAGTCACATATAGGTGGTAATCCAAAGCCGCAGACCTAAAACTTAGAGCAGAACAGACTGGGATTATGAAATTGCATCCAGTTCAGAATAAAAACCAAAGGTGGCAGCTGCTTTTTCAAGCTCTCTTGGGAGTCTGTTGTCTGTCCCAAAATATGGGAGGTATTCTCAGTAGGTCCCTTGGAGGCATG
The DNA here is from genome assembly GCA_009867235.2 of Psittacus erithacus. Lineage (NCBI taxonomy): Eukaryota > Metazoa > Chordata > Aves > Psittaciformes > Psittacidae > Psittacus > Psittacus erithacus. The sequence continues at coordinate 35,222 of WYDI02008850.1, read as the reverse complement.
TGAACTCTTGTTTCCTTCCATGATTTTCAGGTTTCATTCTTGCATCTGCAAAAGAGCATCACATCTGTGGACAGATGGATCAAAACATGCCTCAGCCTTCAGGTTTGGGGACTAAATTGGAGAGGGGAGGGCCGGGAACACTCTCATGTATCATTTGGGATTAGAACACAGACTTCAACCGCAATTTCCAAATGAATCTTGAATTGCCATTGGCTGAAGCAGATTTATTCCATCATCAGTAAACCCCAAGCCATGGGTGAATCTCAGCTGATGCTCTGACCACAGTGTCCCAAACGCAGTACACTTTCCAGATCACTGGGGCTGAGATTCAAAATATAACATTCACAGTGGCCCTTTTCTTTCTTCTTTAGTTGATTCCTATCTTCCTGTACGTTTCTAATACAGTGTATTCCTGTATTCTAGTACATCCCCAGCCACTGCATTGAGTTTCTTACCTCAAAGGTACATGTCAACATTTTGTGGCCAGAAGCCAGCAAAGAGTGGCCACTACCTTTCTGTGGTACCAAACACTACCTGTATTTGGCCTCCCTTTTCCAACCTGGCTTTTCATCTCTGGTTTCCCACTGCCCCTCTACCAGCGGCCTGTGCCTACAGTATCATTCAGAAGAGCTACAGAATGGATTTAGTTTGGCACAGAACAACAGGCCTGGGCCAGAGCCTCCATGCGGGCTCCTTTCCTGAAGACCAATGTAGGTGGGAGAATTTCATGGCAGATCAGGATTTTGCTGATCAAGAAAGCAAGGCTCTTTCATGGGGAGGCCACTTCATTCAAAAGCTACATGACTTGGCAGCCCAAGGGGCCTTTTCCTTGCATGCTTGTCAGTTCTGCTGGCAGCATACAGGCAGTCCAAGCTTGTGCTTCATGGATTTCACAGCCCCTGGATGGCTTTGTACTGTGTGCCAAATAGGGAACAACGGCCTAAGAAAACAAAGCTTGTGCTATCATGCAACCTGGGAGGGATTTAGTCTCCATGTAAATGTTTCCAATGAGCAATTGTGTGAAGGTCACAATTTACATTACAGTGATCGCCCACCGCAGGAGGCACCAGCGTGGTTAACCTCCTTCTCCATGTGCATCATATCAGCAGAAACGGGATGGATTAGTGTTACATTGTCACCCTGCTCTTTGGGGATCCTGGTTTACATTTCAGGTCTGGCTGGCAAACAATTCTTGATTCTTCTGTGTGAGAAGACCATTTCAAACCAGGCAACGAACAAAGCACTTGCATTTCAAAGCATGGAGGAGACTATTTCTAGTGGAGCCTCTCTATCCTTAGCAGCTCAGAGAAGGCTCCTTGCTGTATATGTTTTGTTGAACCCTTCTCAAGTACCCCTAGTGCAAAGTGTGGGAGTTCACATTGAAAAGTGTGCCTCTCCATTCCTGCTCCACCATCACGCTCCCCAGCCTGCAGAGCAGCAGGTTGCAGAGGTGAAGCGCAGAATGCCACCTTGTGGAGTCTGACCTTTGAAGACCTTACTCCAAAAGAGTGTGGTTTTGCCAGGTGAGTTTTAAGAAGCACTTACCCGGCAGAACTGATGCCACCGATCATCAGCTTGCAGCAGCCATGTTCTTTGCTTCAGTAAATAACCTTTGCACGCAGAATGCACATCTGGCTGCACTGCAGAGGTTTCCTTACTTTTGAGATCTTTGGTTCTTGGAAGTGTTTCATTTTGGAGAAGCCTCTGGAAAACAATTAGACAATTACAGAGAAAAACTGCGCTAGGTCAGAAGGTGCTTCTGCATCACCTTTCTTCCCAGCCATGCCATCCCTTTTCCTTCCCCTCTTTAAGGACCGTTTCAGCAGGTGCTATATTTAGACCCATCACTTTTACAGACCTGGTAAACATGTCCTGCTACCGGCAATGTGGTCTGACTTGACTTTTGAAGGAGATGGTGAAATGAGTTGTGTTTGGCTCAGCCTGAAGGGCTGCCTGGCAGAGATCTTTGCAGGGAGCAGAAAGGAAACCTGCCCCTGGGAGCACGCAGACACTCAAACACTGCGGGAAGGGTGATATTACTCACAGTAGTTGGTACTGGAGGTTGTGTAGGATGGCACTCGACCTTGGAAGCTCTTTGAGGCAGCGACAACGTTTTCTTTGCTGTATTTAACAGCCTGGCATTGGTTCTGCTCACGAACAGGACTCCTAGACCATAAACAAATACATACAAATAGTAGTGGTCAGTTGAAGAAGCAAGTAGCCAGTGCATTCTGAAAATGCACTATTTGTGCAGTTGTTAATTCTCATTCTGTTCCTCATGCTGGACATTATGCAACCTGCCATTTGTCTCCATAAATCCAACTGGATTTCAGTGCTGCTGTGTTGTCATTACCCCATCAGCTGGTGCTGGCTATGTATTAACTGGCAACACCACCAAACCCCCAGGGGACACCTTCTGATGCCCCTGAAGCAAAATGCACTCACCCAGGCACGGAGGGCAGAATGAGGCTTACTGACATGTGCGGGCATCAGAGGCAGATTGAGACTGACAGGGAAGTAGTGAGTGGCAAGGGCTGGGAGAGAGATCCAACGCAGCTCTGCAATTGCTGAGGCTGACATTTAAATTGCAGGCAGCCATGGGCTCATTCCAGGAGCCGCTTGTGGTTGGATGCAGGTTTGATCATTTAGAGGAGAAGCAGGAAAAGAAAAAGGGGGGGAAAAAGAAAGAAAAATCAAATTGTTCTCGGAAATCATGTTTAATGTAGAAATCTGGTTAATATTAAATTGCAATCTGCAGTTTTCAAGTATACTATTCCTCGAGGAAAACGTTTCCTGTTTGAGTATTAAGAGTTCCCTTATTACATCACTTCCTATGTCAGACCCAACAAGCCTTCAACATGCATTAGTGTATTGATAATGGGAATTTCAAAATGATCGTTCAGGGAAAAAACCCCTATCTGGGCAATACTCCAATCATATGGATCAATTTAGCTTTGGAATAATGGGGCCAAGCTGGTATTTTTGACACTGTGTCCAAACAGTACTTTCAGGAGAGGTGTTCTCCACTGCAATTCGGTTTCAGGAGCATGTAAGTGTTTGGCCATCAATTATAGCTCCAGGTCGATTTATTCCCTGCTAAACTGACTTTGCAGGCAGAATTCCCCTTAATCCCACACAAATTGCAAATTGATAACTGTGCCTGGAATGGAATGAGCATTATGCACCCAAGTGTAATAATTTATATTAATAATAATAATAACCCACAAAATACCTGGACACTTTTACACACAGCAAAGCCATATATTACCCCAAAAAGCCCAACCACTAATAACCAATTCTGCCAGCAAATGTACACACAATCCTGAAAGCCTCACAAATTATGAGATGGAATTCTTGCAGGAAGACACCACTTATGCTCTCTATAAAATACTGATGGAAAGAGCTTTCCAGACCTGTTGACAAGACCAGAAGAAGGCCAGAACTCCACTTTTAACTCTATTAGGCTTAAAGATCGTTAGTGGTTTAAGATTTTAGATATCATGGTGTGATCCATGAGTCTTCAGCAGAAATGTTCATAGGTCACTGACAGCATCATGGTTCTTTGAAGACTAACTGGTTCAGAAAGGTCTCAGCCTAACATTGGTTCAGCCCAATACACTTCTCATTGTGGAAAGAGAGAAATGTTTGAAAAAAATCAATTTGAAATCTCTTTAAAAATCCAAAATATGATTTAATTTGGGGGAAAAAAATCGAATTGTAGCGCAAGGAAATGAAACTCAAACCAAAATATTTCTAAAGGAATCTAAATCCAATGTTTCCATTAACTGCAGTGTGTACTGACTTGAAAAAGGCCTCACATTATGTGATGGCAATGAATTCTTGGATGGTGCATACACTGCTTTTCTTGCAATTACGGTGATTTTCAGCACAAGAAGTCGCTGCTCAGTTAGATAAGGAAGTTGTCTCCTAAATGTTCCAAATGCACTTCTATGTACGCTCAGTCACTGGAGTCAGATTTGTTCGCCCTAGAAAAGGTTAATGTCAGCTGTTCTGATTGTTCCAGATGATTATTCTTTTTGATAGGTAATTTAGTTCTCTATGAAACCCTCTAGACCTTCAAATATCTTCAAATAGAACCATTGTCTCTTTGAATGGACCTTTGTATTACTTGATGAAAAAGAATTTTACTGCAGAATTTCACTATAGCTGCATTTACATCACTTGATCCTAGATTCTCTTGTTATTTTCTAAGCACTGACCTGCTATTGGAGCTGCCACCAGACTGATTTCCGAGCACCAACAGGAGCCAATCGTCTTCAGTAGGACTCAATGGGCACGAGCACAACCTTGCTTTTCCTAAAGGAATAATACTGAATGTTAGCTGTGCTGAGATACATAGAATCATAGAATCACAGAATAGTTAGGGTTGGAAAGGACCTTATGATCATCGAGTTCCAACCCCCTGTCATGGGCAGGGATACCTCCCACTAAACCATGGCACCCAAGGCTCTGTCCAACCTGGCCTTGAACACCGCCAGGGATGGAGCATTCACAGCTTCCCTGGGCAACCCATTCCAGTGCCTCACCACCCTCACAGTAAAGAACTTCTTCCTTATATCCATACATATCCATACATGGCTATCATTGCTAAATCCAACCACTATTAATGAACTGCTATTTATTTAACATATAAAAAGAATCTTAGTGAAATAAGTGATAAAGCCAACCAGGATACCTATAGTTCCAGCAAAACATAACGTACATTCTACATTTGTCATCGGTTTCTTTCTTTCCTCAGCAAAACCAGCACTGGTATTTCTGACATGTTCAAAAGTGTCCAAACCATGTGTTACACATTAGAAAATTGATCAATTTTCGTACTGCTCAAGATACGTGGCACTACACATTATATCTGAATGTATCATCACAGCATGGAATTCAAATGCAAGGAAAATGGATCAGCTTTGTATATGCTGCACTTTACATAAATTATCCTCTTTGATTTACCTGTATATGTAAAGAAATGTATCAAAAATTTACACAGATTCTTCCCTCTTTACTGATATTGAAAAGAAACCCCCCTGTTTTCTTTAGAGGACGTTAGGAAAGAGGTAAAGCAATAAAAATACTCTTTAAGTCGTGTTCTCTGATGTAATTCCTTTGAAATCAATGTCAGCCGATGAAGAAAACCTGCTGTTGCACTGAAAACAGGCTGAGAATGAAAATATCCTTTCCTCTCACTTATACCAGACAAATACAGAAAACCAGTTCAGAGCAACAGGTCAATTTTACTGCTGGAATAGCTTAAATTGGCTTCAGAAGTCAGCTCTGCAGGACCTGCCCTTCTTCCCTCAAAGTAACGTGAAATCCACAGCGATACACAGATAAATCTGGGCTTGGCTCTCCCGATGCTCATATCAATGCACAGAGCAAGATCTACCCAAGAGAACTGGACCAGTGCAAAAACCCCTCTCAGCGGGATCAGAGGCAGCCCTCAGCATTTCATCCAAATACTCTGCCTTTAGATGAGCCCCAAGTTAACTGGGGACAGTGACTAAACCAGCGGGAATCAAGGTGTCTCCATTGAGTTCTGCAGCTAAAGATCTGGCCCTGGGCCCATGCACAGATTTAGATGGGGTAACAGAAAGCAGACTGCATCCCTCCCGCCACCCCTCTCTCTGCCCCTCTCCCTCCTACTAATGCTGGGCAGTGTAAATCCTGCTGCCGGCCCAGCCTCTGGAGCTGCAGCTTGTAAAGAGGCTGCTGCAGACTGGCGGAGTCATACCCTAGAACAACAAAATCCATTGGCAATAGGGAGCAGAGAGAAAGCGGCTCATTTTTCAAGGGCTTTCTGCCCCGGCTCCATCCAGGAGCCAGCCCCACCAACTTCCCAATAGTTTCATAATTAACTGAGCTGAATGTTCATAATTGGTAAACACAATAAAAAGAGCTTTGAGACACAGGGTGTGCAGTCAGAGGGAGAGTGTGTGCGATGGGGGAACGGTGCCGGGCTGAGGGGCAGGAGGGGGACGTTTCCTCAGGCAATTTACATTTGACTCAGGAAAGCTGGGAGGGTGCCCGCTGCAGTTAAGTGATCAGGCTCACGACTCAAAGCGATTTTTCTTGAAGTGTCACTGCAACATACAACCACCATGTGTTCTTTCTTGGCTCGGCTTTCCCTGCTGATGCTCCAGCGCTTGGATGGGCTGCTCCAGCCTGCCCGCTTTGCATCCGTTCACTTCGGCAGGGAATAGGACAGACCTGCGTTTTGATGCATGTAAGAGCGCTCCCCTTGCCCTCCTCCTCCTCCTCTCACTTCCACAAGAAGGGGCCCCTCCTGATTTTTGGGATGTGGACAAAAGTGCTAGGAATTAATGGACAACAAGGTCTAGGATGTGTGTCTCTGCACAGGAGACAGAGGCTCTGCGAGGAAAAGGAATGAAATACCTCAGCAGCAATCCAAATCGTGTTTGCCAGACTCAGCCACCTCTGCTCATCTGCCAGCTCCTAACTAAAACCGAAAGGCCTGATCCAGTATTGTTCTGCACTTGGGCTCATCCCTTGTGCTGGTTTGAATAGGTGCAAAATGCTTCAGCTCAGAATTGGACCCACGCTGGGACCCCTGGGCTTGTGAGTAGTAATGGGATTAGTTAGGGCTGGGAGCAATCAGAGCACCAGGGGAGTAGCGTGTCTGAAGGCTGTAAGTAACTGTCAGTCCCACCGTGCCGAAAGAGGACACCAATTCGGTGCTGTTTCACAGGGATGATTTAATCCTTACCACCATCTGGATTCTAGCTGGAGGCCACCCACTCAAGCACTGACCAGCTCGCATGTTGCTTAGCTTGGATGATTTGATGTGATCGCAACCTGAGGCTGTATAGCTGTCATAGGGGAAGAAATACAAAACAGCTTCGTTTATAGAACTGAGTTCGGTTTCAACTCCCAGTGAAAAAAACCCCCCAAAACAAAACCCCAAAAGAATTTAAAATATAGTAATTCTGAGAGTTGCAAAATCCCCTGTGAGCGACACACGGTAGTGATTTATGCCTTGAACCAGGCAGCTGGCATGGCTGCAGTCAGAGCCATGGCTCTCCTGACCGCTGCCAAGTCAGCACAGCACTGACATGCTAGGTCCCAATGATTCTATCACCTTCCTCTGCTCCACTGTGGGTTTCTCCTCTTGGCGGCCAGCAGCATGGCTGCAATGCAGTATTATGGGGAAGAGGGATGCTGGACATGCTTGGCAACAGGCACAGCCACAGCTCAGCTTGGGCCATGCAGTGGGGGCGAGGTGCTGGAGGCAGTGCTAAGTAGAGAATGACACGTCGACCTTACTGCATGGAAATGCCTCTGAAGCAGCCAAGAGCCAGCCAGCACACGCCTGTGGATGGAAGGCCCATGCAACACTGACTTTTCTGCTGCATTTTTGGGTTTTTTTCTAAGGATATTGTTTTCCTAGGCATGATAAAGCAGGACAGCCTCAAGACACTGATACGGTTGACTTGTTCTGGTACATCTTAACTCCTTCGTCGCCGAACTCGAATGTTCTCCTTTTGCTGTTTTTCTGGGGTCACCTGGATTTCTCTTTGTCCATCCTTGCAAGAAAACTCCTTACTTCATATTCTGGGTCTGAGCTAGGTCTCACTACCCCTGACTTGCAGAAGTTCTCCCCTTTTGCAATGCTAAGACCTGTACAGCTCAGCTAATGTATGCTGGTCTTCACTCTCAGCCTGGTGACCCTTCTGATCTGTGTCATACCCCAACCCAAGATGCCATCAGCACCAGCCCTCTGAGCTGCCCCACCACTGGCTGTTGCTGGTTTTCCCTTAAGGAGACCTGCAAAAAATGAGGTGCCTTGACTAAGCATGTCAGTAGAGGGCTTTTTGGAGGACCACTGAAGATACAGGAGATTGCGGTCTCCAAACCCACCTTGCTTTTTGATCACCCTGATGTCTTTGTTTCCAACAGCCTACTGACCTGCAGTGACTAGTCTTCTAATTGAGCTAAACGAGGTGTACAACATTCCACGGGGTAAGTAAGCCTCTGAGTTTATCAGCCTGGGTGGTAATGGAGTTAACAATGTCAGAAGGAAAGAGCATGCCTACATGTTCTCCAAGCCGTCCGGATCCGAGCCAGCTCCAGCCTAGCAGCCTTCTAGCTGCATTAACGTGGCACCTCGCCCAAACTAATAAGTCCTGTGGAGAGGCGCCATGTTAACATGGCCATAAAGCTTCCAGATTGGAACAGCTTCACGGGCAGAGCCTGGGTCTGTCAGCACGGGGAGAGGTAGACCTCTTTTCTGGTGCTGTTCCTCATTTTACAATCCAATTTCAGCAGAGGCAGAAGACCTCCCAGCTTAGCTGTGCCCCTTAGCACGAGGCAAAGGGGCTGCCCTCGCAGCACTCTCCAGCACAAACTGGTAGATATCGGGTGGTTTTACCTCCTTCCCCCCATGCAAAGTCCTGTGTGCACAGGCACACATGGGTACACATGAGTTTTAGTCTGATTTGCTCAGCTTTGAAAGCAAACAAATATCATTTTGGCCTGGAGTAATTTGGCCAAATTATAGACAGGAACGCCACGTCCTGGTTTCTGGTGATGCTTTTGTGCTTTTCATTAAATGAAAGATAAATGGCAGATAATGACTCACTCATCTCCATCCACCTTATAAGCCCCGCAATCAAACCTTATTGCACAGGCATCTAAGGTATGTAGTGCTGAAGAAAAGTGCTTGTCAGGAGGGATAGAGAACAAAGGGTACCTGGAGGTTAGTAAATGTTTTTCATGGGTTCTGTAAGCTGTGGTTTCCTCTATTGGGGGTGTTATATACTTTCGGCTTTCGAGCTCCTCTGTCAGACACCCAGCCAAACAAGGGAGTGATTAGCAGAGCTCCCTTGTTGAGGCTATTGTTGTAGGTATGGTTTTAATACACCCACAGTTCTTGGCATCGACGTTCATTTTCTGACTCCAGGAAATCTTGAACTGTTTATTGATTCAAAGGCAAGAAATAGAACATTGAGATGGAGCTAATTGGCCAGAGACACAATCTGCGAGTCACCCAAATAAATATTGCCATTAATTGAGCCCTAGTTTTGTGGGAGGAAAAAGTAGCCTGGTTTTAACAGTGATAATTTCTTGCAAATCTATGTTTGATTGGTTTGTTTTTCCATGGAGAGACCCTGAAGTGCAGGCTTACTTGAAGACACACTGATGTCACAACACAAGAGCCGAGCGCCCAAGCCCTCAGTTCGGTGGCTCTGGCACAGATGGAGCTTGGTCTTGCCCTGAAGAAGGGTGGTTAAATCTGCCCGTGACATTTCAGTGTTTGCACAGGAAAAGAGCCCGCAGAGACCTCTGGCCCTGGCAACCTGGCTGCTTGTTTCTGCTTATGAATGCTCTTCAGTGGTGGATGGGATAGGATGTGCCTCAGATACGTGAACTGGGCGTTCACTGTCCCGGTGAGAGCCGCACAAGCCTGCGTTAACCACTAAAGAACATTCTCTGCTATGCTGGGACTCTTTCTGGCCTTTTCCAGTTTTGCCTTTCCATCCTTAGAACCATCCATGGGCGGCTGCTTTGCTTCATCAAGATTTTGCACGAGGCAGACATGGTCCCAAGCTTCTTTAAGGAAAAAGGAGCCCATGCTTTAGTGGGCTTGTTGTATGACACGGGGGGACACACGCTGCAAAAGATGATGTTAGTGGGAACTAACAGTTCCTCTTGTCTTCTACATCCTCCAGTAACTGGTACCTGACAGAAGGAGAGGCTTTAGCCCTCTGCTCCTCTTTCCCTTCAGAGTTCACGTGTCTGGAGATCAGGAGGATGGCACAGATCCAAAGCACTCGGAAGAGGAATCAGAATAAAGACAGAGCAGAGAGCAATATTTATAATGTTCCACTCTTTGGAACTGCAAGGGCTGGGCGATATGCATGAAAGCTCTTACACTGCAGAGAAACACTGTGCTGGCTGAAGTAGCTGAACAGCCTATTTCTAATTAAAAAGGACTCCTCTCTTCCCTGCCTCTCATTTTACAGCAAATTAGATATGAAATCAGATCTGCTTTCCCTGCTTCTCTGAACTCTAATGACAGCTTACCATTGAGAAACATTTTGTTTGGGCCTAGGAGCCAGGGCAGAAGCCAAGAACAGTCTTCACAGTTTGAAATGCACTGAGAAAGGTTCGAGAAACTCCCTCGCTGCTGCAGCAACAAGGCCAGGGCATGGCACAGAGAGCAGAGCCTCAGGCCGAGGAGGAGAGCAAAAGAGCTGAGGACTGAGAGGGGAACCACTACCGCAGACTAAGATGTGCAGGGTACAGCGATGGGTACATTCAGGGAAGCAGAATTTACCTACTTCTTGTCTGGACCATAAAAGATGTATGTCTTGCTGCTTGTCATGGAGTATCAAGCAGGTCGATAAGAACCTTCATACCTAACACTGCACTGGGAAGCAAAGAAAATGAAAATCTCCACTATCTGTGCAGAGAGACAGGTCTTCTAAAGCTATAAACCCACTGTCCTGCTCTAATGTCACTGGAGCAACCTCAGATCCTCATCCTCTCTAGAGGAAAGGTTTGACTGATCCCAGAGTAAATGGAGCCTGGGAATTCTACAGAGAAACCTTGTCAGGGTTAAAAAATGAGCCCATCTCCAGGCATGTTACGAAGAGGATAAAACCCCCATTACTGCATCTTTTCAAGAGCCTTGGTAACGTGCCAGTGCTGGAAAAAGTCTTGAATTCAATCAGGTCATGGAACAGAAGGGTAGAAAAGCCCTTTCCTCCCTGACTACACTTCTGCATCATGTCTCAGCTTGAGGAGACCATGGCTGTGGCCCCTCATGGACATTAGATCAGAGTGACACTTTCTGTTGGGTACTCCCCTTTACAGATGTGCTCCACCAACAGCACTCCTGAGTTCACTTCTCAGTTCTGTTGCAGAAATCCCTTAAGGTACATAGACCTATCTTCACCATAAAGAATAAAGCCAGCCCTGGAATTCAATGGCCTGTCTAATCCTGTCACTTTATTTCTTCCCGAGTGCGGAAGTCCTCTATTGTTAATCACTGTTTGATAAGCTCATATTGCAATTTGCCAACCACAAAGCACTGGCAGAAAGGGAAAGGATTTGACTGACTCTGAAAAGCCAAGGAGTGCCTCTGTTAATCTCCCTGCCATTCTTCCGGCATCCCTGAAAGGCAAATACTGGTGGCTGGTGATAACTGATGGGCGGTCAGCGATGGCAAGACACCTCTGAGCCAATCCATGGGCCAAAGGTTCAGCTACACCTCTGGAAGTTGAGCAATCTCACTGAATTGTGTGTGATAAAGTTCTAATCTATTGGCTATAAAAACCTGGTCAAGGGGATGTTTTAGCGCAGTTGTTAAGAAGATAAACAAGATTGGAAGAGATGGGGAAGTTTCTTGCTTAGTTTCTAATCACTTTTTCCCTTCAAGGTTTCTTGAACTCCAAGTCCAGTCTGTTAAAGTCCCCCCGTTGCATTGCTGCGTATCAAATCAGAGAGCCTGGAATTAAGCGCAGGAATGAAGGAGCACGTGCCCAAACATACACATGATGCACACACACACGAGCTGGTCATCTCTGTCAGTGGAGAGCTCTGCAGAGTCAGGCTTTCACTGAGAACCCCAAATTCAAGCAGATGCACCCACACACCAGCAATTCCAACACATCCCAGCACTGTTCTCTGGTTGTCCATCACCCAGTCTGATCAGTCCTCAACAACAAACTACATCCGGAGCTACTGGAATGGGATAAAAGCTATATTCCTTGGGGAATACAGCCCATATCAAGGTCTACAGCAGCAAGAACAGGGAGCAGATGAGAAGGTGGGCTAGGGAACTGGAGGGTAAAAGGGTAGAATCTCTCTGAGCCCTTCCAGTGCTCTGGTACTACTGCTATCCACCCGAGAAAGTGCTTCAGAAATCAGATGAAGGATGCCATCCTCCAGGCGATGGATCCTTTGAGTCCAAGCCTAGTCATCATTGCTGCCTTGATGTTATATAAGGGCCTTGATGTTACTGTTCCTATTGCCTTGGAAAGGGACAAACCCCGTTCTCTCAGTGCTTCTTACCCCTGTGATCTGCTGATCGACCAAACTGCAGCCGTCACATTGCAGTCTCATAAGGGTACTGCTGAATCACAGAAACATGCCCAAATCAAATAACAGCAAGAACAGAAACAAGAACAAACATTCATTTGTATGCTCTAGGGTAAGAGGTCCCCAAATGCCTTAACAAAAATAACTAAAAATCAAAATTACAATAAACAAAGGCAATATGCTTATAAAAAAAATATCCCACTCGGAGCACTCGTACCACTTAATCCCATCTGTCAATAACACAGCTGCACTGCAGGGACTGTTCAGCATCTTTCTTTATTTTTCTAGGCATCCTGGCTGCGTGTAGCACATTAAATGACTCAGAGTTCCAACAAGCGAGTTTGAAAGTCACTCTCTGTGGCTGCTACATGTTTGCTTTCTCTTGACCTCACCACTCATATCTTGCTGTTGTTGCAAAGCTAATTCATGGGCTGGATCCAAAAAACGGGGAACTGCGCTGCCCCTGGATTCTTGCATCTCTGAAGAAGTCCTTCCTGCTTCCTGTTTGCGCTCTCGGCACTGTTTCCAAAACAAAATTTCCACTGCCCTTGAAAAACAGAGCCACGCTGAGCAGGAATGCAGGCTCCAGCTCAGTGGCAGGGCCAGGACAACCCGAGAGAGTGATGCGCTGGTACAGAAGTCTTATTTCTACCCATAAAGAAAGAGGCTTCAGGCTTCCAGTGTCTTTCGGATGCAGGTGAGGTAGATGGAGCTCGCCAGGCTGTGGCACCAGGCTAACCACTGCAGCAGGCTGACTGCTGTGAGCATCTGTATTGCCTATACATGAGTTAGACGCAGAACTTCCAAGCCTTTGGTAGTGAGTGTCAGGACCGATGTTAAATGACAGTGTGAGCTTTTCCCACAGCATGTGCACCAATGCTCTGTCATGGCTTCTGCAGATGAGGCCAGGGACAAAACAGAACTGGAGGGAAGCAACTTCAGCCTCCTCATGCCAGCTTCCTACAGAATCTGTGGCTCAAGAAAGCACCCAAATCCCTGCCGAGATGAAGAGGGTTTGCAATATGAGGAGATGAAGAATAGCCTGTCCTGGCTGAGATTATTACCAATTACTACTTTTCTTCATTCAATATTCCCCCAAGACTGCCTAACTACAGTCTGCTCTCAGAGTCCTTTGGAAGGCTGCAAAAATCTGGGTTTGTTTCTGGGGCAGCAAACCTGAAATCTCCTTGAGCTGCTGAGAAGCCTCCAGCTGGCTCTGGGTTCCCCTCCTTGGTGCCTCTGTTTTCTTAATGCTCTTTAATCACTCATTAGTTTTGTTCATTAGATGAGAACCTGGTGAGTCTTTAACTCAGTTGGCACAAAGACATTGAGGTTATTAAAGGGAATATCATTATCACCATCTCTGCAGGTATGAAGCAAGTCAGCTGGAACTGGCTGGAAGGTTGGAGTGGATCAGGAGAAGGGAACTGCAGACACCTGGGCTGTGCAAGTGATGCACAAACTTGTTTTACAGCTCCTGTTGATACCAGATGAAAGTTACTTGGATGCACTAGAGATCTGCAGGTGATGGTTTACAATGGCAATAGAATGACGTGTGATGAGAAGAATCAAATGTCCAGTTAGATCTTTGCTTTCTTAATGTTGTGGCAGCTTATCTGGAACTCCTTATTCTGCAGTTTCAGGAAGAAGATGGCTAAATTTCAATGCCATTTCTGCTTTGTTTTCCTGGTATCATTTTTCTTCTGTTAAAACTCAAATCTCTCTTTCACAACCAGGCATCTCCTGCAATTACAATGTCAGTCATCATCATCCATATTACCTAGATTTCGTAATGGGTGCCTGGCACCTGGGCTGCACTTGAAAAATGTCATTTTCTATTTGCTCAAGTATGCACAGAAATGTATCCTGTGATGGATACCCGTCGTGGCTACAAAGAGCTCTGGTCTAAAATGGGCATTTGTTTCTATGAAATGAAGTTGAAACAAAACCTGACGAGTTTTGAAGCGTTTCTCCACACGTTAATGCTGTGGCGAAGGGATCAGCTTTGCCTGTACTGTACAGAGGATGAACTAAAAACCAGAGCGATTTAGTCACTTAGGTCACATGGAAGCTGAGCAGAGGATGGAAATCTTTTCTCCACCTATATTATCAGCAGCTTCCTGTGGGCAGCCACTGGACCTCCTGCATGTGATGCATCATGGCTACCTGGGGAGAATAAGGTCTGCATGCAGAGTGCTGCTCAGAGAGTGCCAGCCCAGCCAGGCTATGGCAGAACAGCTGCTTTGTATGAGTGGGAAGTATCCCAAAGTTTCAGGATTTTTATGCATTTATAGCAGCTCTAGTGTCATAGACGCATTTCAGGGCGGTTGATTTTCCTTTGCTTTAAAGGAACCTCACCTCTATCACGCTTTTATCATTGCCATGCAAAACAATGGCTAATTCCTCCTCTGCCTTCGCACTCTGAGATGTGTCCTCAAACTGGGGTGGCAGAACCAGGGAGGCAAGGGCAGGCAAGCAGTGTGGGAAAGAGTCTTGGAAGCACAGACCACAGAACATCTGCAAGGAACAAGATGCGGGCAGAGGGAGCTTTCAAGGAGCCATTCCCTAAGGCAATTTATAGCATTGCTGAGCCCTTTCTCCTCATAGCAGGCACATGGGATTTGATTTGGCAATTCCCTGGCCACCTGTGATTTGAGATTAAACATCATTATAATCATTCACTATGTTCTGTGCAATCAGACAGCTCGTGTTTTCCTCATTCCTTTATGTCTACCCCACTGCACCAAGGTTCACACCAAACCTTTATCACAGCCGGGTCACTTCTTATCAGTGGGTTCAGACTTCCCATGGCTGTCACAGACTACGGCACTGCATTCAGAAGGGTCATTACCCTGTTATGTGTCTGCCTTTCCTATGCTGGGCAAAGCCAGGGAAAAACAGCTCAATAACACAGCAATGAGTGGCATCTAAATGCAAATAGATGACAGAAGATGTGGAGTCAGCACAGAGAGTTATAGCACTGGCATGGGTAGCATAGGCTGGTGATAAATCCCTATCTTTGCTTTGAAATTAAGCCTTAACGGTTGGCTTGATGCCATCTTGATATCAGGTGTCAGACACACTTCCCGCAATCCCTTGTCTGTGACCTTCCGTGTCGTTAACCATTATTTCTGATAGATGTCACAGCGTGGCATTGCACAACTCCATCAGCATCACCTGCACCAATAAATGCCTCTTAGTCCTGTCCTCTTTTAACCTGGTGTAAATTCCTCACCACGCAACACTGAATTCACACTCCCATGAAGGTTAATACGAGACATTAAATTCAGCTATTTCTCTTCCCATCCTTGCGCAAAGACTATCAAAGAATTACAATACATTTCCCAATGTCACTCTTATCTGCCCCAGGTGAGCTATTATCTGACTTCACAAATTTTCCCTTCCACTTTTAAAGGTCAATTATGAGTGACTGGAGAATTTCACTTTCATTGGAGGTGGTTTATGTAGCAAACCCAGGATCATTTTCATTGACACCTTGGAACTGAAGTCATGTTGATGGGTAGGGTTATCTGCCTGGTCCTGCCTTCTATAACTTACGCTGTGGTTGCTACCTACTGGGTTTCTGAACACAGCCTTCTTCTCATCATCATCTCTGGGCACACCCTGAGGCCAAAGGGAAACACCTTGGGTTGCTCCTGGCTCTGAAGACCCCTCCTTGCTTCAGGCATTGGTAGTGATGCGTCTGTCACCAAGAGCTTCCTTGTGCCTGTGGCTGAGCTCAGATGAGCGCCTGCGCTGGACACCCCATGCCCGAGCCATGCAGTCACCAGGTCTATTGATGTCGAATGAAAGAGCAAAGCGAAGATTCAATCCATGTTTATTTTGAAATGACCTCTGGAAACATAACATGATAGCAACTCAAGTAACTCCTTTCCTTTTGGCAGCGGCAGCTCTTCTTGAAATAAACAGGTAGGTTACGAGCCTCGGGGGGATTTTAAAAACCACTTGTCCCTCAATCATTTTTCCACTTTCCAGCTACTACACAGTACAAAAAGACTTAAACGATATTTATGCTCCTGTAGACTTGGCAGCATGGGTCTGTGCTCATAATGGGCTATGTTCTTTGGGACTTGGGGAAGGGGGGAGAAATTTCCACTCATTTTGTATAATTATGATATAGAAAATATTTGTAGGTCATGTTTTTGGACCGTAACTAACGTGCTGTTCAGCCCTGCCTCCTACGTGAGCGCGACGCGTTTGCCCTCGCAGGGCCGGTGGGATATTTACACCCCGATGGCATTTGCAGCAACATCACTGAGCGGGCTCAAGGAGTTGCAGGCTTTGGGGCTGTTCATCGCTTGGTTGGCTTGGGATTCTCTCTGCCATGAACAAAACAAACCACCAAGGAAAGAAACACTCCTGAAAGTCCTCAGCTCATCCCTGGGCATGTTTGGGTTTGGTGGTTTTTTCCTTTCACTTTGTCCTGGTTTTTGTTTTCTGGTGTGTGGGGTGGTCAATGGTGAAAATCACAGGAGAAGAAGCACCCACGGCTACACAGAGTGGTCATATGTAAGTAAAGTTTACATCTTGCTCAGTGTACTGCTTGAATGCATGATTTGGGTTATTCCATACCAAGCCCTTATCCCATACCATTCACGTCATGCTCAGATCCCACATTTTCCAGTATAGCATTGCTTTTTGTCTCATATATACACACATACACACACACACACGAGAGAAATATCATTCCTTAGTCCATGGAATCTGTATCTATATAATCTATCTATATAATTTATATCTATATAATCTATATTAATCTATATGATTTCTTATGTCTTGGACCTCATATGTAATCCTTAGTTGTCTGTCAGCGCAATGGGAAAAATGAGGAGTCCCGTGTTATAGTGTTCAGGATTACAGGATTCACCATCTGCCATTCAGAAGGAGTTTCAAAGGGAAAAGCCACTTTCCAGGGACTGCTCCAGGCACCAAGCCATGCAGAGCATCCTTCCGGAAGTCCTGATCAGCTCTTACCAACACGAGGCCAATGCCAGCCCTCAGTTACCATGGGGCAGAGCAGATTCAGATGGGCAGCTCATCCCAGGAGAGACTGAAGGCTCCTCTCCAAAATGAAGCACCTCTTTTCTTTTCATCACTATACATCTCTCAGTGCCTCTTAGCCCTCCCTAACCTGTGTGAGGTGATAGAATTGCCTTTCCTCTGACTCCCAAACACAAAGAGAAAAGAAATGGAGAACTTCAGGGTAGAGCAGACACCATTCTCCGTTCTCCCCGTTCAATTAGTGATGCCCACAAATCCAATCCATCTGATTAAACCCATAGAAATAACATCTTCCCCCCCGCCAGCCATGCCCCCAAAAGCCCTAAATTAAAACAAACAGCTCCAGGCTTCACTTTTTCTGTTCATTGTAATCATCCCAAATCGGTGGCTCCAGCCCCTCTCAGCGGCTTCTGTAAAAATAGTTCTCCTTTACTGCTAAACCAAGGCTTCTTTATCCAGCCTCTGAGTGCACAAATGCTGCTCTTATTTACATAGAGAAATTACAAACAGGCTCTTGATTCTTTGATCCTGTGTATTCAAACAGCCCCGGGCTTCTGCTGATTCTGGCTACAGGAATCAGGTGCGTGGTGGTGGGTTATTACGGTGCAAAGAGCTCGGATTTTAACAATCCCAGCGCCTATTTGGGCATAAAACCTTGGGAAGAAGAAAAGCTCTGTGTCCCTCTCCTGCTCTGGGGCTCTCAGGACACTGAACATTGTTCCCTTTAATTGGCATTCAAAAATGGATCTCTTCCTATTGGCCTTCAGTTGCAGAAGAGTGCCTGGTTCTTGGCTCATCCGGGAGGCAAAGCAGCTTTGTGGGATGCATCTCACCTATAACTGGTTTAGTCTGGGTATTTTCAGTGTCAAAGACTGGAGGAGGAAACCATGATAAGAAGAATTATTTTCTTAATGCTTCCTATTTTTTCCCAAACTTTACTCCAGGAAAAAGGAATTTCAGGAATGTTCCCCAATGTGCAAATGCAGAGGCATCTTTTTTGATGTCTAAACACCAAGCTGGATGCAAACCCCTCATCAACATGAAATTTAGAGTTGATGCATCAAAACCATTTTTTTCCTGCTTACCCTCCACCTCTACAAGCCAGACACTTAATGAGGAGCCAGTATTTTCCTTAAGAACAGGGAAAATTGTGATCACAGGGATATGCTCTATGTGTTTGCCTGGGCATACGGCAATTGAGCTGCTGCAGCATTCTCATGCCAGCACAGGAGCACTGTGGCTGGGGTGTCAGGCCTGACTGCTCAGCCTTGCTGGGGTCTCCTGTCACCTCTAGCATCAGTCTGTGCTGGAACAGAATACCAGAACCAGAACAACATCAAGATTTCCTGATTCTGGGCTAACTAAGCCCAGAAGAAAAGATGAGATAAAGCTGCCAGGAAAAGGTGAGGCAGAAAGAGTAAGTGATGAAAAATCCACTAAGATCCATGAAGTCCTTCCTCACAGGCTGCTCCTGCCCTTGTTTCTTGCTTTGCTGCGCCTTATGCTGGGAACTGTGTCCACAGCAGCCCCGATGTGCTTTGCTGAGTGTGGGAGGACGCTCCAGCAAGCAGAGCCCAGGGAAAATGTTTCTCTGCGAGGTTTGGGCATGATCTTGCTGCATTATACACAGTGGGAGCTCCTATCACCCGGCCTTGACACCTCCAGCCTCTGCTTGGGTGAGGGTTACAAACAGGGAATATGTTCTTTCAAATCCCTGTCAGATTGCCAGGCAAGACCTGACTTTGTGCATGGTCTAGCAGGCTACTGCTTTTGCAAGGATTTAATGGGGCTTTTTATTGTTACTAATATTACTACGCTGCATGTGAGATGTTGGGCCAAATCCTGTGTTAATGCTGGCCTTAGCCAGCAATAATCCCCATCAATTTTATGTGAGCTTGCTGCTAAGTAAGGCCAGAGAAGAAGCGAGTGGGAAGCTTTGGGTTTTCTCCCTGAGCCTAAAGTCACTGAAACCAAACGGAAAGCCTTCCCTCAACCCGGGCAGCTTCAGACATGGGTGCTGAGCAGAGACGAGGGCCTGACTTTGTCGTTCCCTAATTCCATCTTTGGGGACAACATGTCTGTGCCTTTGTGCAACAGAGGTGAACAGATAAAATCCTCATTCCTTATGAAGTCTGTGACTAATTCATAATGTCCTGTTCTCTGCTTTCTCCCGAGCCTCCTGTCTCATTCATCTCCCTTCACTCACACCCCAGCAAACCCCCTTGCTTTAGCGAGCGGGAGGACCCTGCACAGCCAGATCACATTTTATCTTGGTTCATGGATCGCTCCTTATTTATTTAAACCTCCGCTGCCTCCAGCCTCAGTAACGATGCTGCTGCCCTCAGCATCAATGCCTCTGCCAATAACAACAAGCTCCATTTAGTCTGCTACAGCTTCCTACGGAGAATTGTTTTCTCACTTTACTCCTGCTCCTCAACCCTTTAAAAATAGGCAAAGCCTAAAAATTATCCCCACCAGGCTTTTGCATAGGTTCACTTTGAAACAAAGCCTTTACACATGTTTGTTCTACAGGGTCCCACTGATTTTTCCCCTTACAAACTTTTCTCCCATTGCTTTTTCAATCGCAAGCCTTTTCCTTCAAGGGCTTTTATACATAAATGTGAGAGAGGGGAAAAAAAAAAGGAAGGAAAGAAAAAATGAAATTTATTTCTTTTATTTGATTACTTGTTCCTTATTTATGCATTTACACACATACGAGGGCAGTTGCTGGGTTTTAATCCTACAATAATTGGCTTTGGAAAAACAGTAGCTCATAATAATAATATTGTGAGTGGCCAGAATAAAAAGAGCTACTTGAATGATGGGGCAATTAATCATGCATGTGTAGGCCAACCTGAGAGTGCCAAGCAGCCACTGAGGGAAAAATCATCTCCCCTATGTCTCCTCCTGTCTTCAGACCCACCTAATTGGCAGTCAAAACAGACTATCTCACTTCTAAATTTATCTGCCCCTTCCACGGAGGCAGAGCTAAAGGTCCCATTAGGTCTGTGGTAGCGGGCGCTGCTGAACACACACTGTTTATAAATAAACCCTATATGAATAGCTAATTCCTGGCACTGCTGCTCCCCTGAACAGCAGCCTGGCAGCTCAGCAGCATCGAGGAGGCGGAGGCCGTGGTTTCATCATGCTAAGTGCTCAGCAGCCAGCCTGGCCTCCTGTGCTGCCTCTGCTGCGAGGGGGCTGCCCCTGCTCCCCATCAAACCCAAGCAACTGTTTGTTTGGGTGTGCAAGTCCTTCTTCCCACCCCTGATCAGCGGTTTTGCCTGCAGATCACTGCACTGTAGCAAGAGGAAATCAGTGTCCTCCTAAGCATACTGCACTGGGATGGGAGGAGAAGGCAAATCCTCCTTAACTGCAGTTATCTGGGGGATGGCCCCTGCATCAGCAGCTCTACATGAACTCACTGCAGCTCATCTGTCCCCTTCAAGTGCAAAGGTCCAAACGATTTTGGTGTTTGGCGACTCGAACTACTCTGGAGGATGCTGACACTTGAGCTCCTAAGTTGCCTTGTGTACTTTGGAAGTGTTACTTGTGCCATTTGGGAACACGTCCTTGTACATCTGTTCAGTCATAGGATATGATTTCATGGCTGGGCTTGAGCTGATCTAAGACTTTTACTGCTGAGAGGGAAGATCCTGCCCTGATTTCTGCCTCCAGCCCTACTGGCTCCTGTCAGCTCAGCCGCTCACAGGACCGTGGCCAGGTCTGTGAGCTGATCCAGCTGAAAGCCAATCCTCTTTAGGCTGGGAGGTGGGAAGCTGGAGCAGAGAAAGCAACTGATCCATTTGGGGTCCTCCAGATGTTAACAATAGGATCTATAAGACATCCAAAATATTATCTGGCTGGAGACATCAACAAGCCCCCCTGCTCCAAGCGGAGAACTACTGTCTTTTACATTGGAATCAGCACACACACGAACCTGAACTCTCCCAGATCTCCAAAGAGACAAGATCAAATGCATTTTACTCCCAGCCCTTCCTTTTCACAAGCCTCATTTATTTGTCACAGGTCAGAACTCAGTGTCTTTGGCACCACAAGCTATATGAGCTCTTAGCTGTTACAGGCACAAAGGTGATACCTGACAGCCAAGCTGATATGGGGTGAGCTGTGACTTAGTTTTGATTTATAGGGGCTGGAATGAACCTGTGCTTTTCCCACCTTGGGTATGATGCACTACTGAGGTGGTGTTACTGGGACTAGGAACCTAGTACTCCTTAAAGGTGTTTTAAATGTAATTTCCAACCATGATTTCGCATTTCACATGCAAGAATCCATAAAGACAGCAACCTCTCTGGAGCGTTAACTCAACCAGATGCTGTGGGACAGAACTTTCTCCTTGATTCTATCATAGAAACAGTAAAACTGGAGTCATTCAGAGGATCTCTGATCTTTATACAGAGCACGTTGAAAAGCTTGCTCCAGTGTGAAAGTCCTTCAAAAACAGAGGCTGTATATCCGAAGTGAGCCCACCAGAAAAGAAAAATAATAAAGAAAGTAGCTTTGAAAGGCTGGGCAAAGGTCTGGAGGAGCCACAGTTTTCCTTCCCTGCAGTAAAGCGTGGCTAAAACAACACAAACTCCTATGGCTTACTAATTTTTCAACCCAATATTTTCATATAATTTGTGTGCTTTATAAGCCCTGGAAAACCCACAAGAGGCCACACATTTCTGATGTAATCGTCTTTGAATTCAACAAAGACCATTACCATGTCAATGAGGGGGATGGTTTCAAAGAGCGGAGGGTGGTTTGCAGAGCACCCAGAGGGGATTTTCACTGCAGCTACTGAAATAATAAACTCCTCTTTCCCCCTCCCTTCCAAACTTTGGCTCCAGCTGGAGACATTTCCATAGTTTAGTTCTAATCACAGATCATTCTTTTTTTATTGTGTCATTTTGGATGCTGTTATTACACACAACAATTGTTGCTGCGTAACAAGACCATGGAGGTGAAGTTTTAGCTTGGGTCAGTTTGAGCACAAACTCTTTGCATTTTGGCCTTTGAAGATGATGTATGTTTGGGGTGGAGGTTGCCCTTGTTTCAAGGGGCTACTTCACAGAAATGGCTTTTCTCTCGGAGCTTAGCACAGTTTTTAGTCTGTGAGGTTCATTGCTTACGCTTCAAACTGCCAACCGCTTCTGCATGGGGGTGTTTTGATGCATGAGACGTCCCACTGGCTTACACTGAGCTATTCAAGATCCAAAATATTTCATAGACATTCAGCCTTTGTAAGTTTAGGGCCTCAGTTGTGCCCTTCTAGGAGGCTGAGCAAAAGGAAAGGCAGGAGGTAGGAACACCATGAGCAGACAAACAGCATCACAAACTACTACCACTGTAAAACATATAAGACCAGCAAAAGAGAAAGGTGTTGCTGTAGATCATCACCTGAAGTCCAGCCCCTTGCAAAATGCATGTTGGTGAAATAGTCTGAGTAATTCTTCCTGTGCAAAAGTTACCAGTTGAAAATGACAGCTCAGGGTGAAAGAGTTGAAGAGTTGGATCTGTGGCTAATCACAAAGAAGCCTAAAACCAAGCACTGATAGCAACACGAAGAAAATAATCTATTTAAGTGCTTTCCCTGTTGCTCCCAGAACACTGATCTCTCTCTTCTGGATCTACTGGCCCACAAAGTGATCATAGTGATGAAAGTCTGGGTTTGTTCATGAGTGACCTCATCCTGCTCCCTCTGCAAGCGCCCTCTGAAGCTACAAAGTCAGTGAAGTTTCAGATCACAAGGAGCTTCCAAACAGATGTCAGAAAGCCTTGGAGAGAGGGAACAAATCATGACCAGCAATCCTATCGCTATTGACTCCAGAAGGAGCCAAGCCACCCAACTCAGCCTAGATGCTGAGGACAAGGTTCACTTGCCGAAGCATAGATGTCTATCACTCTTTGAGAGCCCTGAGGTAACCCAGACGTGTGCGTGGGGTGGCAAATGTAATTTAGGAGGTCACACAATCCCTATGATTCCACAGGAGATTCCAGGCCTTTCCAAAGCAGCTGGACAGCACCAGAGATACCCTAGCAGTGAAATCCCACCCATCTGATTGCTGGTTGAGCAGAATACTTGGGCCAGGACCAACAGCCACAGAGAGACAAATCTTTTGGGAGGCTTTAGGGGAGGGAAGAGCATTTTCCTCCCATTTTAAGAAGACGCCACTTGTAGGGTTGAAAAACTGCAGCTCGCCAGAGCATAACCATTAAGGGTTTATTACAATTGAGTTTTATAACACGCGTCCTAATAAGTCCTTAAAGAATGTGGCTGTATGCAGTAATCATTTCATAAATATTAATACAGCATTTAGAAATGGGGCCTTAATTTAAAGTGTTACCTTTTTATTAGCAAGTGCACGCTTTAATTACCGCAGTAAAACCAGAGATTAGTTAAGCTTTGCTGCTGTTCTATTACCTGGGAACCAGCACCAGCCCAGCTTTAATAAGCAGCTTCTGAGGAGGTGGAATTCCTCTGGCTAGAGACTGAGGGGGGAAGGTTTGCCGCTGGAAACTGACTGTATTCTTTAACAAGGCTAGACTGTGGAATAACTTCTTCTTGCTGTCTGCATTCTTGTGTGCGTGTGTGTTAATTCACACACGTCCCCAGTTATTTCCATTAGGGACTGACAGGCTGGTTCTGAGCAAACAAACAGAAATAAAGCGCGAGGATGTGCGACCGGCATTGGTGCTAAACTTGAAAGGGTTTGATTTCTTTGGGGTTTTAAAAGCCAATTCTGAGAAAATATTTACTCATTTTTCCATGTTTTCGTTTGCACTCTGGGGTTGGAAGCTCCTTTTTCTTCCTCTATCATTTTTGGTTCAGCAGATAGAGCTGGGGAGGAGGCAGGACACCAAGTTTCCATCCTGAACTCTGCAACCGATGTGCTCAGTCGGAGGGAACAAGTCAACCTTTGTACATCAGTTTCCCAATGCACTAGATAAAAATAACAATCCTGGAGTGATTTACCCTCGTATTGTTGTTTGGAATATGGGCCTTGGGAAGGGACAACGGAGGCCTCAGCAGTAGCTGCATTTTGAGCTAGTACATTAGATGACCTGATCTAATTACTGCCTACTTCAGAGCAGGGGAAGACAGCCCACTGCCTAAAATCCCAAGTAACTGCAAGCACCAGATTCCCCCTAAACCCAAATACTGCTCAGAGGCACCGGATGTGCAGACACTTGCAAGACACCACCTTTTCACAGAGAAAGGACAATCCAAGCAGATGTGGGATGGGAAAGGGGAAGGAGAGACCGTATCTGTCCTTTGCAGGAGCAGATTTCAAGAGCAGCCTGCTCAGTAACTGTCTGAGATCATTCAAGAGGCCTGTGGCTGTGCCAAAAGCTGAACTCACGTCCGTTTGGTCCCTGTTGAGGAAGATAACACAAGTCATTCTGTGAATAAGTGCAATGGGTGAAGACAGCTATGTAAAAGCAAGGCAGTTGCAGCTTCTCCTGCTATTTGCAACCCTCTTAGTCTTGTGATTTATGATGTTTCTTGTTTTGCAGACCCAATGTCTTGTGGCCAATACAGATTTAAACATTTGGAGCTATATGCAAGTCACACCCTATCTCTGACAGACACATTTGTGATCACAAAGCCTAAGCTCTCCTCTTACATGAGTGTGTGCGTGTGTGCTTTTGGCAAGTGCAGAGCTGGGAAGACAACAACCACCTACAGCTGGAGACCTGAGGGAATTCTCAGACTTGGGTTTTGGAAACAAGGCGAAAAACCCCCTTTGAATCATATGAATGTGGCAAAAACCAGAGCAAAATGAAAGTTAATGCAGAGAAATCAGGACTGACGGCAACTGGAAAGTACAATCCCAAGAGATGTGACTAATGGAGGATGAAGAAAGAAGAGAGATCTTCTGAGCTGTCTTGTGCATCCATCTCCTCTAGGAAGAGGGCACTGGTAGAGCCTTGTGCTATCACGGAATGACAGTTTGACTTCTCCTGGTGAGGAATTACACAGGGGAAAGGAAGACAAGGAACAATATGAAGGGACTGATGCTGGATCCATGGTAAATAGCAAGCATTCACGTTAGACTTCCCTGTTTGCATGTAAGCGGGGAATCCGAGTGCTGTCACCTATCCAGCTCTTTTGCACCTTACTCGGCCAAGCTGAGCAGCATTCCCAGCTGTGACACATGGATCAGTACTGGATGTTGCCATGGTTAATTTCACAATTAAAAACAAATACAGCTTATGCTGCAGCCCATGTTATAAAAACAAATGAAACTACTTTGCATAACAGCATAATTAGGGCCTAATTGCCAGCTGGTCTGTTAAACCATACATGAAAACAAACAGGGCTATAAATTACATTATTAGAATGCTATTGTGGCTTGGGGAGATATTACAGCATGAGAGCTTATTCTGAGGATCACCCTGTAAACAGGGCAGACCCAACTGGAGCAGAGACTAAGCATCGCCCTCCTCCAGTTGTCTTCCTCATAACCCTGGGGATCATTCAAACAATTCGTCATCATCTTCTTTCCACTTGAGATCATCCATGCATCCTCTCCACAGAAGAACACCACAAAAGCAGATATCGCTTTTCAGTGTGAAGAGATGCAGCAAATGAAACCCCACGGAAAGACATGGATACAGAAAAGGAATATATACTTTTATGCCTTAATTCTTAAAGAGGCTTGGAGTGGTGCTGGATCCAGAGCTCTGGAAACTTCACCTTATGTTAAAACATCATCCATCATTAAAGCTGAATTACATTTTCAGCATTCATATTTCTGCTTCACTGTTTTCTGCTGGCGGTGTTTGCTTTTGGGTGAACAGCTGGACTCACAGAGACAGAGTCTGCCTGGGAAACCAAGGCATGATGCTGAGCATCATCTCTAATAGAATCTTGTCTGTAAGTTATTTGCCTACATGCACACAGGACACGCTGAAGTGCTATTAGGATGAGAACTTAGCCTCTGCTATTAGTGTAACTTCAACTCTCTGTAGATATATCATACACATGTGTTGAATTATCCGCAATAATCGAACTTCCCACAATGACATTAGACACGAGGGCAGATCCAGGATCTGGCTTTGCCATTTCCTGAAGTCTCTTCAACACTTAGGCTAGCAATTGGATAGTGAAACAGATTCCAGCCAAAGGGATTCAGAGCAAAAGGGAAAAGAAATCACGACCATTTGAGGCTGCTCCAATGGCACCAAACAGCAGTCAGCTCTCTTTCATCTCACAGCCTTTGCATTAGCTGAGCCCGTTCACTTCTATGATGTTTTGCATTTTTACAGCACCTTTCACTGGAATAGTCCCAATCCCTTCCAAACAGTGGGTCAAATGTTGGTCACATTATCAATAGCTGGGCTGTCGGCTTAGTGTGGACCACAGGGTCTGGCTCATTGTGTCACCCACAAGACGTACCTAGGGAGCTGTTTGTTAGCGCAGGTGAAGGACCCCTGAGATGGAGCGTGATGGTGCACAGGAATGTTAAATAAGGTTTGGGAAGGAGACGTTGGCAATACCAGATTTGGCTCATAACACTGAGGGGGAGGTCAGACTTTACCCAGGGACCCTGCTCTTCAGGGACATGTGTCTCTGCTAACGTGTGTTCATGTCTCCTTCTAGCAGATGTGCACCTCCATCAACACAATGCCCAAATCCCAGCCCACGTGTTAACTCCAAGAACTACCTGGCACATCACCCTCACCTCATGCCCACACACAATCTGCTGAGACTTTTCCACTGCTGCCTTCTCCTTCCCCTCCCCTGGCCGGCCTGAAGACAAAACAAACCTCCTCGGCACGCAGAATTACCCCTCCAACACTCCAAAGCTCTTTTTTTCACTCCAGAAATTTCCACGAGTCTCAGTGATTCCGGATTTTGGCTGCACAGAGGAGGAGGAATGCGAGGCTGCAATCACTGCCATTGTGGGAATGATAGCAGAGGCAAAGCCCCACTGGCTTTGGGAGCAGATTGTTATTGCAGTAAGTTACGCTGTGCTAACAGAACCCACTTTGTCAGGCAGCCACAGCATTGGCAGCCTCTTCCCCCTGGTTGTCCTGTGCCAAGCCAAGGGGCAGCCTGCGGAGATAGGCCGTTTGATTTACTTCACAGTTATTTCTTGCAGGATGAAGGAAAACTAGAGAAAGGAAATTAAAAGCAGACTTGGATCACTGAGTCAGCACAGACACACATGCTCGCTGCCTGCTGGGTCATTGGTTGGCACTGGCAGAGCTCCACTGGGTGGAAGTTTATAGACTGCATTATAAAGCCTTTTGCCTGGAGTGGTTATCATGAGAAATGCAGAAGCAAATGAATCCAGGCAGGATGGGAAGAGTGCTGTGAGGATTAAGGAGCCCTTTGTGTCACCTTTTAGCTACTGCTTGTTATTTATAACAAAAGAAAATACCAGGGGGCAGAACCTGATGTAAATCACTGTAACTCCTCCAGCCCTCCCCTGCTACCTGCAAGTGTTAAACGCACAGCTCTGCTCCCCCGGCTCTTCCTTTATGCACCAGCATCCCTCAGCCTTATGTTTCACATCCCTGTGCTGGGGGGGACTGACTCCCCAGAGCAGGGTCCATAGGAGGGTGTCTTTCCATGCTGAAAGAATGACAACATTGTGATCAATGGATTCCACATTCTTTCTGGTGTCCAGCACCAAGCATCTTCAAGGGCAGCAAGGTTTAAGGACAGGGGTTTAAGGAACATTTTATATGAGCAGAGTAGGTGGTAGCTTATTTCATAGAGACCAAATGTATGTCTGACATCACACTATCACCAATCCAGGTCCTTTCCCCACAGCCTCCCCAGCTTCTTTCTCCTTCATCCCTTAGGCAACAGATCTTCCTGGAGTCACTTAAACAGATTATTGAACAACTGGTACTCACTGTCTTCCCCTTGCTTAGAGCAACATCCATCTGCCTGGAGATGATCTAATCTCCTTGCTTTCAGGACTTCCAGGCAGGAAGGTTTTCCTGTGGATCGATT
This sequence comes from Psittacus erithacus, assembly GCA_009867235.2. NCBI lineage: Eukaryota > Metazoa > Chordata > Aves > Psittaciformes > Psittacidae > Psittacus > Psittacus erithacus. The sequence continues at coordinate 7,150 of WYDI02008850.1, read as the reverse complement.
TGTACATGAGTCTTTTTAAGACCCATTTTCCTTAGAGCAGAAAGCATTCCCACATTTGTACTCGGCACTTTCTGAAGAGACATATTGCCATTCACATTTGTTTTCTGTTCTCTTTGGCTGCCTCTCGATGCTTTCGTCCAGAGCTGCGCGTCAGCGGTTCTGGCAGAAGTGGGTAACTAATGACTTTGGAAGGTCCTATTTCATGTGAAGTTTATCTCCCTCTGACTGACAGCTAAGTGGACCCTTTCCAAAAGCTTCAGGTTAATTTCCCTGGTTCCTGATGTCCTCTTATGTCAGACACAAGATTTATTCTCCTGCCAATACCCAGAAGGTTTAAATCACAGAATATGCCTGTCATGGTTTACCTCTCCATCAGCTTTGATGGGCATATGGGATATTAAATGGGCATTTTCTTCCTTGGGGAAAAAAAGGGGACTTTATTTTAATCTGTTTGCTCCTCACTTAAAGCGGCATCTGAGAGATGGGAGTGAGAGAAACGAGGGTGGAAGGAAGCGAAAGAAAGATGCGGAAAAACTGAGCAGAATTGAACACGAAGAAGATGAATCAAGGATCAATAAAAGCGAATGAAAACAGGGAAAACCACTGGAGATCTTGAAATATCCCATGGAAGAACAGACATCAAGCCTGCTGAGAAGTGATTTGAAATTGTGGCCATCCCATGAAGCAAAGGGAATACAGAAGAATACAGAAAGTGGATGCGACCTCAAAAGGATTGATGTGTGTCCCTGTGGTGATCCCACTGCTGCCAGGCTCACGTCGGGTCTCATCCTGCTCAGGCAGGAGAGGGCACTCACAGGAGTCCCAGAAGGGCAAAGTCTGCATCATGTCAGTGTACGAGGGTTAATGTCAGTGCACTGGAGTGCGAGAGCAAAGAGTAAGAGATGCGAGACCTCTTGTCATCATCCAGCCGCTGCGAGCTCCACACAGGAGCAGCCACAAACCCAGAGGATAACCTGGAGCCACCGAGCGCTCACTTCACTGCCCGCTTAGAAACCTCTGCTGGTCCTAAAGCAGCCCTTGTGAGGGGAACACAATACAACAAGATAAAGGAGAGAGCCAACACCAACAGAACATGCCTACTGCCAACATTTCTTCATCTCTATTTTTCTAGAGAAAGAAAATACAGACTAAGCACATAAATGGACAGGACTTACTGAGCTCAGTCATTTTTCTCCCTCCCATGCACCACTTTGGAAAATAAATAGTTTTAAAAAATACAGAGGTTTTTCTGCTTTTTCAAACCCGAGGCCCGTATGCAGAGGAACAGCAAAGCTTTAAGAGCTACATTTTTGCCTTTTTTCCCTGCTGTAATTATGGTCTCATTAAGATTCCAATAAAAAATAGTCAAGAAATCCATTTTTTTGTCAGGGAAAACAGCAGTGCCCACAGTGTCTCGCTCCATGTTACGCTTTTCAAATATTTGCATTTGAAATTCCTCACTGCAAATAATTCCAAGCCAAATGTAAATATAACACTTAGATTACTCCCAGAAGAACATTCTTTTGACCATTAATCCCTCCAATTCGGAATCAGATTTTTCCCTCTCTCCCTTCTTTTTTTCCCCCTTTCTCCCCAGGATTGTAATTTCACTGTATTAACTGGACCCTGCAACTTGACAGGCAATATATATATATACACACACACACACACATATATATATAATCTTATTATATATATAGGCTCTATACATATATGTATCTTAGTACCCACTGGAGCTCGCTTCGTCTCCTTCGCTTGCTTTGTGTCAGCCTCTCTGTTAACTGTCTGCTCTTACACAGCCCATGGGGGAAGAGGTCTGTTTGTTATGACAGAATGACTGGGACGATGCTCTTGGCAGGATGTTGAGTGGATGATGAGCTTCCAGGCATAAAAGACAAGGTGCGTTAAACATGCTGAGCCCTAGCAGGGAAGCAGAGCGCAACGCTGAGCTATAAGCAGGTAGGGACATTATCACTCTTGCTTCACCTATGTTTTCCTAGAGCAGAGATAGAAAAGGCAGGAGGAACCATACAAACCCTCTAGGCAAAGCTCCTGCAGAATACAGGCCAAAGGATTTCACCCAAGAATTTCTGTTTGAGTAAATCCTTCAAAAGCAGACCAAATCCTGCAGTGAGGCCCCCATGTGTTAGAGCTTCCACCATCTTCCTAGTTAACTTGTGCCAACATCACTTCTCTTCACCTTTCAAAATGAATGAGCTATGACACTGTGCCCAGTCAATCTCCTGGAGCTGATGGTAACTGGGTTCCTAATTCAGGTGGGATGAATCCATGCCTGTGTGTTTCTATGAGCAAGGATCAGTAAGAAAAGGGTTTGTCTCACCCTTCTGCAGCCAGCTTCCAGCTTTGTGTCCATCCAACCAGCACTCCCCCAGGACAGGAAGAGCTGGAGCTGACTCCTAGCACTGTTGTGGCTCTCTCTTGGGCATGATGCACTTTCACGTTAAAATCCTGAATACGATCTTCTCGTCCACTCTTCTCCAGTGAATCACAGAATCATAGAATGGTTAGGGTTGGAATAAAACAAACAAAAGAAGAAATAAGGGAGTGATGATGACAGCCCTTAGAGCACTGCACAGATTCCTTGAGGCAAGGGCGAGACATCATTCAACGTCTTTTATCAGCCATCTCAGCTATCATGTCACTGCGCTCTCAAAGGTGCAAGAAAAGTTTTCTCTGACATTTGAGATGAGAATTGATTCAAAATTCATTGAATGGATCTTTTATTTGGGTTATTTTTCTCTTTTCCTTTTTTCCCCTCAATTGCATTTCATCTCGCATGACCATTTCATAAGCCATCACACACAATGAACCGGAGCCTTCTCTTCTCCAGGCTGAACAAGCCCAGCTCTCAGCCTGGTTCCAGAGCAGAGGTGCTCCAGCCCTCTCCTCACGATGGCGATGCTGAGGGGGGATTTGCTGCTCAACTGGAATCTGGGTCTGTTACTGATGGAGAGAAATGAAAGCCCCGATGCAGAGACTTCAACGCAATGTGTTTATTAGTATTTGCGTAGTGTTTTGGTCATGGCCCTGTCCATGGAGGGATTTGAGTATTTGAACAGAGCACTTCCCCAAACAGCAGCTGGCTCCCACAGCCAGCACCGTCGGAGGCACATGGACAATGCACTTCTATGCTGCACTGCCATGCATTTCCAGGCTTTCCTCTTCCAGCCCTCCTCGCCTCCCACCCCTCAGGAAGATGGTTTATGAACTGTGTACAAATGTTTTCATTCAATGGGAGGAATGTTGTTTTCCTAAAATCAGGAATTAAGACTGGGGCTCATTTCAGGAATTAAGGTGTTAAGCCTCAGGAATCCAGCTGCAAAGACACGCAGCATCCAAAGTACAGAAATGCCAACCGGCAGGAATCTGGGTGCGGAGGCTGTGCAATGTTAATTGGGTTTTTTTCTTAAAGCTAGGTTTGTCCTGGTTAGTGGAAGGCATTTTGTGCACTCTCCTTGAAGCAGCACTTGGAAAAGGCCCTGGGGGACTTCTTTCCAGACCTTGTATTCATTGGAAGCAATTGGGTTGTATCATCCCACTTTCCCCATGGTTTTTTTCCCTTGTGGGAATTGAGTGTGGTGGTGTTGGCACACAGCTGCCTCCCACCTCTGTGCCTGGGGTGGAATGCAGGGAGCACAGACAGATCATCCCAGGAATGTAGTGGGTGTTTCCTTGGGTCTTGTTTCTATGTTCTAATTGCTTTAAAAATAATAGCAAGTGTGATGAAAAAGAAAAGAAAAGATAAAAAGTTGTGAAGTGAAGGGGAAATTAATTTGTAAGACAATGGAGCAGATTGCATTGCCCTGAGCCAGGCAAAGCCAGGCCTGGAGGAGCTTTCTGCACCTTCCCTGCTTTGCATTTGGCTCGATGAGTATCTCCCAACTGAGCCTACACACCTCTGCTGACAAACCTCAGCCCTAATCTGCATCTCCCACCCTTGCTCTGACTATGGACCACTTGATGACAGGCTGCTGCATCCTCAGTCTGGAGCTGCGGTTTCAGACCAACACGGCATTGCTAACATGGTTCAGCCCTGAACCACGCACAACTTCCCCTGGTACTGGTTTCTATGAACAGAAGCTGTTAGCCAGGATGTGATTCTCCCCATCTATGATGCATTTTGCATAAAATACATAAAACTGGAAGAAACATCTTTAAGAGCATTCTCCCTGTTTGCCTGTTTTGCTTTCGGGTCTCCACTGTACCACAAACTATTCATCAAAATGAATTCCAGTACACAACTAAACAGCTAAGCTCAAAGGCACAATTTAAATACATTTATAAATGCACCAAACCTGCACTGCTAAATCACACCAGCTTTTCTCTGCAATACTTGGTCAGGATTTTAGGCTGCTTGTTTTCTCTATGCAAAGGAAACATAATCAGTCACTGTCCTTGACATGAGGGGAGATGATGGGATCTTAGGAGGCTCCCTGAACCAGAAAGAAATCAAAACCATTTCACTGGCCTCTGATTTAGAGACACAAATGTGTGTTTCAGATACAATTGCAACATTTGCTACGGAAAGCTCCTTGGAAAAGATAAACTTTACAGTTTCCCCATCACTACAAAATGTATTCATTTATTGTCAGCAGCAAAGATTATCCCTGTACACAGAGTCCAAAAAACTTGTGCCCAGCTCAAACCTCCCATCCCCAGCTGGGGCTCTCCCTTTATCCCACTGTCCATGCAGCTGGCTTTCTGCTCCATCAACCCTTTTCCTTTGCTTTGTGTGTTTTTATCTGGATCCCTAACAGTTGCACTGAGAGGTAATCTAAGGGTGTCACAGTCAAATCCGCTCTACGAATTTCTTCAAGGGAAGAAATCTGCAAAGGGTGAGAGGATTGGTAAGAATGAAATGAAGAAAAATGGGACTTAAGGCAACCACCAAGAGAGAAATGTTGTGAGCAATAGGATTTCTGTAATTTAAACTATAATACAAAAGCAGAGAGTGCAGAAATCACTCAAGACTTTTCTGCAAGGCCAACTGTGGGATAACTTTATCCAGCATCACGCTCTGAGGACCACATGTCCCGGTCCAGCCTGGCACTGAGCACAGCACATGTGCTACACTTGAAGCCCATTCAGGATCTCAGCAAAGCTGACAGGCCTTGTGGCAATGCTTGAAGTAAAGTCGGTGTATGACCACTTGGCTGGCACGAGTGCATCAGGTTGGTCCTGAAGGCTTCTGCTGCCTGATGGAGTATGGCTCTAGGTGTTAGGCAGTGGAACAGGAGAAGCAACTACATAACTGGCCGTGGTCAGACAACCTCCCTGTCCAGTGCAGTACGGTGAGATCTGTAGTGAGAAAACCTCCTCTATTGACATCCTGTAGCCTTAGAGCTCATTGCCAACCTCTTCCTTTCCAAAATAACTCCAAAGCAGGGGCTGTAAGGAGCGGCAGGAGAGCAGCAGGCTGGATACCCCAATGCTCCTCCCAACCTAAGCCTTGGCCAGGCAGCAGAGCTGCTTCACAGCAGCAGGATGTCTTTTGATGGACACAGAGAGCTGGAAACCTGAGCTGTCAATCAGACCTTCCAAAGCCTTCCAACACCTCTCCACCAGGACAACCTTTCCTCCCTACATCTTTAGCAGTGAGAAGGCCACAAAACTTTAAGGCTCAGGATTGCCCTGGGAGAAAGGTGGAAGGGAGCTCCCCAGTTTACCATCACCCCAAGCAAAGGCTGGTGGACAGGAGGAGGCTCCTTGCTGGGGCAGCAGACTGTAAATCCAGTCCGTTTCCAGAGTTTACTCAACAGTGCAAACAAAAATAAACGGGTGTCAGCTCGCCTGCTTAAAGAGGCCATGAAAGGTGACACTGTGTCACTAATCCCTTGTTGCCATTCATTAAATACATCCTCTAGGCTGTTAATCTTCACACCTTCCTTTGGGGGCCACCAGGCAACAAGCTGGGAGGTCTTGACCATGGCAGAGGATGGCAGGAGATGCCTAAGGTCAGCCTGAATAAGCAAAACCGAGAGCACTGGCATTGTAATAAGATCATGTGTGAAGAATGCACGCTAAATATGATCAAATTAGCTGTGTTATGAGAAGCATCCAGGAGCCCAGCGAAGCTGATAGAGGATATCCCAGAATGCCCAGAGAAACTGGATAAGCCCAAATCCCAGATGTGGTGTTTCTATCAGATCATGACAGCACACATCCTTGGCCATGCTGGGGACAGCAGCAAAGGTGGGGAAACATCTTGGGCTAGCAAGAAGCATGTTCACAATGAGAATGGACCTCTCTGGCCTGCCTGCAACATAGGGCATCCAAAGAAAGGAAGCAAACATGGACTGGCTTCCCATAGGAAGCAGCTGGAGGAAGGACTGACATTTCAGGTTGTATCCCAAGCAGCCCTGCACCTACAAGACCAGCTAGGCTGCCACAGCACGACAGGAGAAGAATTAGACACAGGGATCCTCGCATGCCCTTCAAGGGCAGGATAAAGACACTCTTCACCTTGCCTGAGGTTACATCTGGATCAGAATTAGCCTCATGCATTTTGTCTCTTCCATAGCAGATCTGTGACATATCCTTATTAGGATCAAATCAGAAAGGCAGTAGAGCAGTCACATCCCATGGCATAAAACAAGCAAGGGCTGCCTGCAAGGCTGGGATGAGTGGGTCAAACCCAGCAGCCTGGGCACAGTGCTGACCTTTAGGGGTGAGACTGGGTTAGGTTACAAAAGGGGGTGGTGTGTGCTGTACACTGAGACACTGCATAAAACTGGTCTTGTCTTAGCTTTCCAGGCTGGGACCTTTACAGGCTGTGCCTTTTTGTACGTCCATGGTGCCAGATGTGGATGCGCACTGGTGTCCTCCTCACTGGGCTGTTCATCCAGACAAACATGTAGGTATTCACTGCAAATGTGCGTTGTTCTGGGCTGAGCTAATCGGGTTTAGGTAAAGATAACAAACAAACAGACAGCAGGATTTGGGAGCCTGGCTGTGGCCGGCCCAAGTGATCCCTGCTATCCGCATTATGTTGCACCTCAGGCAGGACAAAACACAGAATCACAGAATCACAGAATCCCAGCCTGGTTTGGGTTGAAGGGACCTCAAAGCTCCTCCAGCTCCAGCCCCTGCCACGGGCAGGGACACCTTCCACTGGAGCAGCTTGCTCCAA